>JAVHNF010073231.1:0-16425 GCA_034783455.1 Micropsitta finschii
GTGTCCCTGCCCTTGGCAGGGGTGTTGGAACTAGATGATCTTAAGGTCCTTTCCGACCCTAACTATTCTATGATTCTGTGATTCTGTGAATACAGGTTAGCACATCAGTTTTAGTGCATATATTACAGTGAGTGTTTGTGTCAGAGTAGTTAACGACTAAAGATACTTTGGTAGCACCAAAGCATAGTTACACTGTACTGTGAAAGGTGGCAATAAATGTAAAACTGGAATGCTGGAAGAGTTTTGTTGGTAAAGAATCAGAGGTAGGCCTGAGGAGTTGTTAGATCCAGTTTTCCTCCTCCTTACTGTAGGCTTTCAGGCTTCCTGCAGGCTTTGCTAATCAGGGAAATGAAAGCACTGGGACCTGTATAGCAGAAGATGGACAGCATCTCGTCTATCCTACTCATTCTCTTGTTGGTTTTACTGTCTAGTCACTCCTTACAGTACAAAGGTGCTACTGTACTATAAGGTTAGAGTGTTGAAGGAAGTCAGTGCTACTCTTTCTAATCAGTTCATAGAAACTCTTGCTTTGATGCTATTCTTTCTCAAGAAAGATACATATTATGTAGAAAAAGGCAGAATGTTCTTGAGTTTTGCAAAACAATGTGGAATCTTCACACCTGTTTTTTGCAGTGGGTAAGCGTAACAGTTAAATTATTACAATTAAAACCAGTGGTTAACTGAAATCCTAAATTCTCATTAGTGCTGTTGGAAGCAGGACTGAAATTTATGGATAGCAGAACCTCATTGTGTGAACAGCATTAATAATTGATTGATAAGGTAGCTACCTCCATTGTTAAGTAGCCGTGCTACAGTTTCATAGGTGACTTAAATCACTGTGCAATTTTAGCTCAGTTTAAAATTTGAGTGCTGTTTCTCTTTTCTGTTTGTAGTCCCTGGCTTCACTTTCCTGGGTCTTCCCTTATGCTGACTACAGCAACTGAGTAGCTGTGATGAGCTGAAAGTTAATCCTACCAAGAAAAAAACCGGGGTTTTGTGTTGAAGGAGAGGGATGCACACAAGAAGCCAAAAAGAAGGCAGGACTGCCTCTTTTAGCCAGCAGCCTGTAGTTAGATAGGCTTTCGTCAACAATAAAACAATGGGGTTCCTTTATGGAAGGTATATTTGAGTTAATGAGACATGACTTACCAAAAATTAGTACCTAAGAAATCAGATTCAATAAACTACATAGTAGGTGGATTAAACTGGTGCAGTCATAACAAAGTCAATAGGCATGTGTCTAATCAGATTGTACAGGGATTGATGGATGCTTGGCCCTCAGTAGTTCCAGCAAAGTATGAAGTGTTCATATATATGTATGCTTTTTATATATACAGTATATAGTTATATACATATAAATTGGTTGTGGATTGCACAGATGCCAAAGAATGGTAATAAACAACTGAAGAGCTGTATGGAGCTTGTTTTAATGAGATCAGCTTATGTGACAAACTTTTTTTCATCCGAGTATAAAATTAAGTGTTTCTGTTCAAGGATATGTAATGGGTTATCGTGGTAAGGAAAACAAAGATCAGAAAGGATTTGGGAGAGGAAATCATAGTAGGAAGACAGTTCTATTAAATAAGCAAGAAGGCTCAGCATTCATCTGTGGTTGCAGAATCAATAAAGCATTGAGTACAGGATTGATGTGTGTAGGTAACATATGGGGGCATATGTAGGAGATGTCTGGGAAATCTGACAGTCGTAATGTTAATGTTTAAAAAAATAAAGCTGTTGGGGGGGAAAACTAGAAGATAAATCTTGGGGGTGGAAAAATGATGATTAATTTTTAGAATTGCACTTTTGGGTTACATTTAAAGCATTTAAGCTGTTCCATAGCATCTCTCTGTGTAGCTGAACTTAGCCGAGTAACTCAGCTAGTAGTGACATTACTTTCTGTTTTCTTTTTCCTTTTCTGTTTGCTAATCACACTGCAAACCTGATCAGGCCCCAGATGAAGACATTTTGTCTTAATGTCCTTAAGGTGAATGTGTTGATCCCTAAAAGAAGGCGGCTTTGAATGTTTTGTTCTGTTTTATCTCATGGCCTTTGAAGTGTGTCCTTGCTTTGCTATCTTACTTAAAATGACATCTCGCCATTGGGCCAGACCTTTCTTGTGAGTGTTTAAAAAGGCAGATGATTTCTTTGGGTGTCTTCCCTTCTCTCATAACAATAATGAGATGTCCTGATTCTGACTTAGCTTAGTGGCATCAGTGCGTTGCTACCCAGGCTATTACATGCATGTTTTAATATATAAAAGGTAAACGCTCACAGCACGTGCACTGTCTGAGATCATTCTTGTGACTTTGGAGAGGCTGGTAAGGATTAATCTCAACAATGTTAGGCAGTGCATATAAAAGTAGCTACTGTGTGTCTCTGCTATTAGCAAAGCACGCTTCCTGTCTGGGAAAGAGGATCAGAATCTTGAGGGACATTTGCTAATAGCATATCCAAGGAAACAAACTGTTGACTGTCTTGCTACTTAAACTTTAAATGCATTAAATGAAGGCATAGATAAGAATGCTTGTAACTCTAAAGAAATCTTAATCTGTAGATAACATAGCTCAAGACAAAATTGGCTAGACTTTGTCATCTGAGTTTAAATGGGGAGACTGATACAGAATAGAGAATATACATGATCAAGATCATAAAAAGGATAAACCAGGTAAAGCTGAGATTTAGAGCCACTATCTTTTGATTTTCTGCCCATGGCCATTGTTTCTCCTCATTTTAAATCCACAGAAAACATGGTTCTGGCTTGGGCTTTCTGAGACAGCGTTTGGGGTGATTTGGGTTCAGTTCTCTCTTACATGCCATATTTGGGTTGCACTATCAGCTGTATTTTAGGATCCTGCAGATTCTTGGCAGTCACAGTTTTTCTGCTCCAGAATACTTTTTTGGTGTTGCTCAGGCAAATCAGGAAGACTGATACTGCTCAGAGTAAAAAGCATTGCTTACATGAAGTGTTAGTCACATTGTCACAATTCTGAAAGTGAAAGAAAAGTAGCATTATGTGAGTTTCTGTGGCTGTATCCTGTTAATTTTATGGAATGACTCTTGGCCAGTACTTATTTAACACAACTTGCAGGGATTGTTTCTTGCAGAAAAGGAGAGTCACTGCAACCATGGCTTTGGTATTGTTAGTGTAAACTGGTTCAGTGCATCCTTTCTGTAATGAATCCATTCAAATTTTTTCAGATACGCAGAGCATGTACAGACTATGTAATTTACAGGTCACAGTAAAAATACATACCCAGATTCTACCATTCATGCTTAAATTGGCCTAGGTGATGTCATTTTGCCACAAATATTAAGAACGACACTGCCATAGTGAAGCTTTCCAACCTGCAGCACTGTTTTTTGGGATGCATGCATCCCTCTGCTCCTTCCTGTGCTGTCAGATGGGTGGACTGAGCAATCTATCCAAGTTTAAATCGACCTCTTCCTCTCATTCCTTTTTTTCTTTTTAACTGGGTGTAGAGGAGGACCGGTGTCGGTTGGACTCTGTGTGTGTTTGTGTGTGTAGTGGTGGCTTAAGTCAGCCATGTGTTTACAGGGGTGTATCTTGGCTGATCATACAAAATAGTTTTAACCATAAGTGACATATGCTCATTTTCATTCTGCCTTGACCCACATTTTAGTATTACCGATGGAGTTAAATGGAGTCATAACTAATTATATCTGTAATGATACTCCTTTTTAGCATACCTAACTACCTGATTTGGAGTTTATATATAGATACATACATAAATTCAATTATAGATGCAGTTGTGCTGCTATATAATTGAAGGTGAGAATCTGCATTGGTAATCCTAGAGGCATTTTTTGACAATTTGAGCCAACTTGGTGATTTCTTTATAATACAGATAAAGACCAGGCTGTGCACTTCTGAAAATGCACATGGTGAAACTGCTGCTTTGCGCATGTTGTAAGATATGAGGGCAGTATGTGGAGTGTACTCAGTAAGATTGTGGTTTGATTTTTGTAAAAGGTAGTCTACTATATGCAGGTATTTTTCATGTAAAACATGTAAATGTACTAAAATGAATCCTCTTTAATTCTTAGTGGTGGAAGAAAGATGTATCTGCGTTAGAGTATTTATAAACATGCCTGAATAAAAAATAGGAGCCGTTAAACATGTCCAGATAAAATGCATAGAATTACATTCATGCTTAACTGCCTGGGTAGAAATTCATAACATTAATTGTGCTGAGGATTTAGGTATCCTTATGACAGACAATTATGCAATTTAACTCTTAACAGAAAAATTTCACCTTCTATTCTTCTGAAATGGTTCATTTATGATGTGTATAAATATTTACTTCCGGGGGGGGGGAAACAACCTCTTGCCCACTGTTTTCCGTGATAGATTTATTAGAATAATGGTGTATAGCTCTATATAGGAGCCTGTATGCAGGACTAAATGAGCAGTAGCACTGTGCTTAGGTAATGTTAAGGTATCTTTTTGTTTAGCAGTACAGTAAGTACTTCTGGCTTCATTTATAAGAAATGATATCAGATGTGATGTAAGAAACTGTAGGATGGAGCTGGTGTAGGCAGTGGCATATGGGGCAAAAGGGGTTGTTTATAAAAGGTGAAACAAGATAAGAGTGGGGCAGAAGTGTTCAAGAGCTGGCTGAAGGAGCAGAGCTGACACAGGGATGTGAAGGGACTAGAAGCATATGAGGTTTTGTGTCATTTCGTAGTGGAAGCAGAAAATGAACATGGGTTCCTGTATTTGGGCTAGAAGATACAGAGATCTGCACTTCATCCTGCGGATCATAATACTGTCCTTGGTCGAGGAGTAATGATTGCATTTTCAATGTGCATAGAAGGATACTTAGCATTTCTCTTCCTCATGCTAATATTAATACATATATTTTAAGAGACATAAAATATGTGTTGCTAAGTACTTAAATGGACATGAAGGACCTCATCCTCATGTATGCTGGAGAGCAGTTGCTCAACATTACTAATTATGAATTTAAAAATGACTGGTTTCTTTAAGCCTGGGTTCACAGTATGTGACATGTTAATGGACCAACCTTTAAAGAAAGGGTATAATGCACGTTAAGGTAGAATTTTTCTAGGACTTTTATCTAGGGGATTCTAGGAGAAAGTTCAAGAATGTTTTATACTGCTATTGTGGAAGCTTTTGGTGATTGAAGCCTGTGAATAACAGTAATTTTAAGTGCCATCTTTCATAATTTCAAATAGATCATGTATGTGACATTTCAGAACATCTCACTATCAGTTTTGGATGTTTGGTAAAGCACAAGGTGTTGGTGAGCAGAATCTTCAGATGCCTATGTAACATTATTGTAAGAAACTGTTGAATAGGGAAGACTTGCTGTTGACCTCTGTTCGAGCTAATTAATGCTGTCTAGGGGCAGCCCTGTGCTCTTACCAGAAGCAAATGCTGTCTGTAAATTCGAGATGCCATGTAGTGATTCTAGTTTGTCTTAACTAACTGGGTATGTGCTTTTTGTCAAAACTTAAATCTTCGTGCTGGTACTAATGCAGGGGTGGCCAAGATTTATCCTGAAATTGTGATGTCATGAAACATTTTATCCCTTTTGTGAACATCTTTCATATTTGGGATTTCTCCTTAAGAACCGGGCTGAAGAATGATGTAAAATGCTGCTGGTTTCTGCTTTCTTCTGCAACAGGAGAAGAAAGAGCCTTAAAGGAAAAAGTGACTTAGAGTAATTTTCAGCAGTACATGCATCATGCCTCGCTTGGCATAAAGTAACAATATTTGTGTAGTCTTCCCTCCCTTCCTTAAGCAGTTCCCACAGTTCATAAAGTTCTCTCAATACCTTTCTTACAGGGAGGTGGTAAAAGGAGGTCCAAATTTTTGTAGGACAAGGGTAGACAATAAAGGTTTTGGTTCCCTGATTAACAGCAAGCAGTTGTTCTGCCCGGGGAAGTCCTATATATTTATATTTGTCTGTGTCTCGCTTCTGTGGCCAAGAGATCATGAAGAAATTAGTGTTCATTTGTGAGCTGTGAATGTTGCATTGTGAATACGTGCCTCGGATTTCCTCATTACAATATTTATCATTTTTCCTGAAAGTTCCTTTCCTCTGGTGAATTGTTCGTCCTGTAGAATAAGTCAGCTATTTCCTGTGTATCAGCGTAATGTAACTTAATCTACACTGGGTAATACTTTGGACCCATTCAAAAGCTTTATATTTTTTGTAAGTTTATTGAAATTTAGAAACTTCACTCTACACGTTTTAAACAGTTCTTCCTAACGCTGTCCAGTTCTGGAGATGCACTTGTTGTGCATGCATTCTCCATCATTGTGGTGGAGTAGTGGTAAATGAAAAGTATTGTCCCTTGTCAGCCTGACCCTTTTAAGTGGTGTTACATTCACACATCAGCAGCATGGTGAGTGGGAACACTTGTTCCTGCAGTTGCTTTTACTTCATGTAATTTGAACACAAATTACTTTGAACTTTGTCTGTCTGAACACCTTTGCTTTTTATTTGCTGTCAGTGGAATTTATAGTTGAACTTGAAATACCAAGTTGGAGCTGGTAACAGCAGCTATAGTTAGTGCTTGCTGTCATAAGACTGTCTTTTCGGTTGCTGTTAAGCAGTCTGTTAACATGGAAATTTTTCATGCTGAGCAGCTAAATTGGGCTGAATTTATTTTGGGGAAATTCTATTAAAATTCAGCCAGTTTCAAGGAGATTGAAAATCCTTTGTTCTTGTGAATTCTTTTATTCTTGGGCAGGAGGGAGCAGGGGCATGGCAATAGGCAGGTGCTTCTGTATCAGCTAGGTAAGAATTAGTGCATGGTTTAACAAATGGCTGGGGACAGGAGTTGATCTCGTCCTATAGATGCTGACTGGGCTGTGTGCTCCTGATGTGAAGAGAGGCGTTAACTAGAACACAGAGGGCTCAACAGTTGGATGAGGGTGGAGAAGAAGGGAGTGACCTGGAACAAGGAACTCTCCAGGACAAAGGGGTGGGTGGTGGAGGCTGAATTTTGGCAGGACAATGCACTGCAGATCTTCAGTGCCCAGACTGTGGTGGTGTAGCAATGAACGTGACACAGGGTCACAGCGGCAGCCTGGATTCTCGTGTTTCCAAACTTCTTAACACTTGGCTTTGTAAACTGAGGAATGCTATTGCTGCATGTGTTATGTTACTGTCTGTGGGTTGAGCATGTTACTTGGAAGAAGTCATCATCTACAGCAGAGGTGTTTTATAAGATGTATAACATGCAAAGAGTGTAAGTGGTTCCTGTTGGATAAAGAACAGAAGTTTAAAAACAAATAGGAAAAAACACTCACCTCAGAATTTCTCCCATCTGTTCCTTTGGCCCACCTCAATCCTAAGTAGAAGGAATAGGGAATTAAGGGCTGGCTTCTAAGTGGCTGTGATTCATAACAAAATTCTAAGAAAAGCTTGTAGATAAGATCGGGATTACTCCTTACATGTAGAACAAAAGGAATTCTTCAGCTTTTAACAAACTTGAAATTATTTTTATCTTTTTTAAATCTTTTATTCTGAGAAATGATGTGATGCTGTGGTGACACCATCAATGCTAATATTTTCTTGCTTTAAAAGGGTCAGAAGACTTTTCTGTTAATATGTGATAATCATTGAATTACATAGTTTTAAATGTTTCCTTGGCTAATTCACATGCCATCTGTTCACAGAGGTTTTGAAGTTAATACTTGTTTTAGGTAAGTGTTATTTGCTACTAATGAGTTAATTGCATGAAAGATTTGATTGGTTTTAGGTAGGATCAGTACAAGTATGTTAAATAGCAAATGGATGGAGAAAGCATTGGCAGTCATCATTTGTGTGCTCTGATCTTGCATTGTATGTAAAGATTTCCTTATAGAAGATGGGAGTCCTCTAATTTCGCAGTTTGTCACCACTGGATTTGTGCAGGAACAGTTCACTGGGTTAGTGGATTGATATAATATTCTGTGCCTTGTTTATACTGAATTGCCTGTGTTGTGAAAAGCTTTGATTTTTCACTCTACTTATGAAATACACACACATGAGCCTGCAAAGGAGTTTAACCAGTGAAAAACAAATCAGAAATCACATGTAGTTGCAGGTGCATCTCCAGCGAGAGAAAGGCATCATGTTCTTTTGGAAGTTTCTTTTATAGTCCTATTCAGCAAATGGCTCTATATAGACAAAGTGAGGAGAAGTTATGAGTGCTGTCAGATGTACAATTTAATATTGTGAACTAAAAGTAAATGAAGTGATGCAGTATGAAACTTAAGGGTTTCATTTTAAGTAAGCTTACACTTAATATTGTCTAACCAGGAGAAAACTGAGCTTTTAGAACTGTTTTCATATTTGTATGGTGTTACATGTTGATGCTTCACAGTGCTTCTCTTTTTCCCCCATATTTGATACCAGGCTGAAACAAAGTCTGCTCCTATGCAGACTTTTCCAAAAAGCTGCTCATTTTCACACCTTCTTGAGCTTTGGGCCATTATAAAGCTGTTAAATGCCTGATTTTTTTTTTCCTTTTTTTTCAGTTGATCCCCTTGTTTGTGACTTAAGGTGTGTGAAAGCTCTGACAATATCTGAGGGAGTTGTTAGGGAGTCCCTGTGATGCTCCTGACCTGAACTTTCCAGAGCCAGCAGTCTGCTGCTGTTTCAGATGTACACTTAAATGCATCAGCTTTGTGCTGACATAAAGATCTGTTTATCAGCTTTATAGTGAGCTGTCAAAGTTTGTGAGGTGAGCTGTATGTTTGTTGTTTTAAGACTATTAAATAGCTAAAGAATAGAGTGCAATTTCCATCAGATATGGTGTTAATTGTATTTCATGGAATTACCTATTCCTAGCAAGATGTTTTTGTTATTTGTACACGCAGGCATGTTGGTTGTTTTGGGTTTTTTTAAGGGCATGCATTCTTCATTGTAGTTGGCTGGTTTTTTACTTTTGAATTGAGATATGTACAGTACAGTTATTTTTGTTATAGTGAACCATTTTATTGTTTCAGAAGTGGATTGTGAATGAATCATTTTTCCTGGCAAATATTTGTCTTTAATGATTACTGAGGGCTAGTTTGAATTGTACAGATGAATAATAATTGAAATAAAGTATATGATTCTTCATTTCAAATAATACAATGAAAAACCTTGTGTGTGTATATGTATGTATACACACATATATAGGTCTTATAGTTGCAATAACAAAAAGGCGTAGGCTGGCTGTGTAGCTGTTGTAGGGCAATGAAATAATACTGCTTCTCAGTTCTCTTATTTGTTTTTCATTTCCCAAGATCTTGTTCCATTTCCAGGTTCCTTTCCTCTGTCCCACCTGGAAGAAAAGGTACTGGTTCTGTGGCTGAGGTTGCAGCAGGCAGCTCCACATTCAGTAGTCCCTTTGCAAGGGCAGGGTGGTTGCAGTAGATGAGCAGTTGCTGGGGTGAGGAAAGGATGCTCTGCAAAGCCCCAGAGAGTTACTCTGTTTGCCTGTGTGTAACTGCACCATAGCAATGTTCTCACGGAGGTTTGCTATGTCACTATCAACTGTTTTAAGTTGGTTTTTTTTTTGCTGCACCCATAAATTTATTGTGTTTCACTTCCTCTTGTTTTAGGAACTTGCTACAGCTTTCTCATTCATACCATGTGTCAGCAATGCTGTTTGTGCCTTTTGTGCAGTTCTCCCTATATCTAAATTCTCAAAGCAGTCTGTGCTACCTATTGCATAAACGATCTCCAGTTCTTCCTATGAGGAGTTTTTACTCTTGATTTATTTATTGTACAGTTACTTAATTTTTATTCCTATCTGAAACCAGTCAAGGCATCAGCCTGTTTGGAATATTATATGGGTATTGTCAGGAAGAAAGACAGGGATCCTCTGCTCATCTACAAGTAGGCAAATACAGTTAAACTCAATTTTGGCAAAAGATATAGCAGAAGATAACCATAGGGTAGTGTAGGGCCTGCTCACAGTGAATGGCCTTTGCATGTCGAATCACAGTTTCTGACTGGCCTTCCAAGTCAGTCTCAAATGAAAGAGCCCAGGTATGCTGCCTTGACTGCTCAGCATGAATTAACAAAGCCAGATTTGAATGCTAGAGGTGAGTAAGCAGCTCCACAGCCCCCCAGAAATGGCAGAAAGGAAGAGAGGAATATACATATTCCATAGTTTTTGTTAGCGGGATGGATGCACTTTATGTTGATTATACTGAGTTTTAAAATATGTGGAAGAGATACCAAAAGAGCATCTCGTGAGCATGTGCTTCTGTGAATACAGTGAGCCTTTTGAAGTGCGGTAGTAGTTCTGGACAGTGTATAAAACCAAGAAACAGCAAGTCTGCATTTTTGCATCCATATAACCGATTTCTGTAATCTGAAATGTAAAGAATTAAGTTCTGGTAGGTTTTGTTTAGGAGTAAAAATGTCAGACAGAAATTGTTTTTTCCATATGTTTCCCAGATTCTCTGTAGGTAGGTTAAAAAAAACCCCAAACCTAACCAAAACCCTACACCAAACTAAAAAAAATCCCACATATTTTCTTTGTTGCCCCTACCCTTTTAAGCTGCTGTCCAGACAAATATTTATAAACAGAAAGTAAAGCAGTTTCTTTTGCATGCACAAAGCCCTGGGGAAAATGAGGAAATGTTTCAGTGTGTGTGAGGCGTTTAATACTTTGTTTTGCTCTGATTTATCTTTCAAAGAGCTGTGGAGGCCTGCCGAAAAAACTAGAATACACTCCCTGTGAGCTTATATTACCTTTGTTTAAAATAGTCAAACCTCTACTGCTGAAACTCAGGAATTCAAGGACAGAATGACTAGAACAGCAAATATGACTTATAAAAAAAATGTGGTTATCGGATAAACTGGTATGAGCCCAGCTGCTGTGGATAAATTGATTTTGCTGTTGCTTTAAATCTATGATGTGTTGGTATTTTGGCAAAGTAAGAAAAACAAGGATATTAGAAAGTAATTTACTGCGCTGGGATTAGTGAAGAGTGTTCTGTTTCTATGACTGGGGCAGAACAGGATGGTTTAGATGTGTCTGATAAACAGGACGAGGTCTAGTCTGACAGCTGGCAACAATAGCTTTTGCTCAAAGTCAGGTGTACTAAATTAGCAAATCTATTACAGGGATACAGGAGAAATCTCACAGAAGACAGCCTTGTAGGCAGAAGTGTTGCCAAATGGGAAATGATTCATCGTCTCTGAATGGGATGAGCACTGAGCAGAAGCAGTTTAAACCTCAGACTGCTTTGGCTCATAAACCACCAAATATGCGATTAACACTTTATCTTCTCCAATCCTGTGGCTTTTATTGTCTCCTGAACAGCAGTCTAGATTTAGGATCAGAATCTATGGGACTCTCTTCTTTGCTCTAATTTCTCTTCTGCAAATTTAAATGTGCTTAGCACTTCTTTGACTTTTAGCTAAGTCCTAAAATGTTTGCTTGCATCCTAAAATCACTCCTGTCTTGTGACCCTTTGGCAATATCACCTTTTAGTGAGACCTGTTACGTGTCTGGAATGCAAGCCTGACAGGAGTGATGCTGGCAGAACCTGGTGAACTGACTCAGTGTAGTTCATTTTCTTGTATTTAGTGAAAATACATGATCAGCTGAAGATGTAGTTGAATGTAGTATGCTAGTTCCAAGGCAATCATTATGGTTTGACTTCTAGTATTTTTAAAACTTGTATACTTTTATTATTGACAATGCCATTGAGTCTATAATGTACAGACATAAAAAGGAAATGGATTCGTAACTTCTTAGATTTAGTTAATGATCAATGCCTAAAAGAGAGATAGAGCTTACAAAGCTCGTTGAAGGAATATGAGGGGGAAAACGGCTTGTGTCCTTGTTCCATCATTGTTTGTATAGCTGATGAGAGTTTTAGCGTGTCTCTTGTCTAGTTTTAATATAAGTTGTTGTATTGGCTCTAGGATACATAATGATAGAAACTAAAGTAATTAGGTCATAGGAAGGTGTTTAATATTAAATAATTGAGGTGCAAGAAAGTAGTTGTGAGAGGAAAATGTGATTTTTACTTGGTAAGCTAGCATGTTGTTTAGCAAACAATTGTATTGGGGGGGAGCTGGGGTGGCACTCGGTGTTTGAGATATCCAGGGAGTAGTGTGCATAGGAAACAAATGTAAAGATTCCCCTGGAAAACTGGGTCTGTGCTTACCTTGTTTGTGCAACCATGTAAGAAATGGTAGAAACTGGGAGGAGTAATATTTGATGTAATGCTTTGTGAGCAGAATTGCAAGAGGCTGCGGATTTCTAGAGTGAAAGTCACCAGCGTAAATGGGGGCTTTTCAGTTCTGTGTCCCCTCAAAATCCCCGTCATGTCCACTCAGACTTTCTGAAGCTCATAACTTGGTATTTGAGATCAATGGAAATACTCGCATGCTCATGATGCTTGAAAGCTGTTCTGCCTTTGTAGGTGCCTGGTAACAAAATATCCTCTAAGTTCTTGGAAATAACTTCCTGTTTTTTTTATTCCTCTGCTGTACTGCTGGGGGTGTTGATTCACAGTGTTATACTTTTTACATTAATATAATCAGCTTTATACTCCTCCTTTCAGCCTCACCTGCTTCCCATTATCTAGCTTAGTCTTCAGTCTTTGCTGCTTATTGTCTTCTGCCATGTGCTCCTCTTTGTAGAAAAAATCTTGTCTTTTCACTGCTTGAACATTGCATCTTCCCAAAAGATTTCTGATGTAGTATTTTAAATTGCATGGTAAGCTGCTTTTTTTTGGCAAGATTTTTATTTTAACATATTTGCAAGCTGTTTCACTGGAATCTCTTTTGTTTTGTTTCCTTAAAACCCCTTTTATATTAATTCTTTCAGTAGTATATAAGTCATACTGATTGGCCTAAATAATTTAAGCAACTTGTGTAAAAATAAAGCAAAATGAGAAAAATGAGGCTTCAGTATAAGTTGCTTTCCTTCTGTTGAAATAAATAGGATTGCTCATGCAATTAGCTCATCTCTGTTTTAACAGCAGCAGCTTCTTAAACTGTTTGGATTTGTTCAGTAGAGCACATCTGTTTACACAGGGAAACTAAACTGAATCTGTTCATCTTAAAGGACTGCAATAATTTAACTAAATTAGTTTATAAATTGTATAGTCTATTGATATACTTACCTCCTGCAGATGAGGCTTCGTGGCTGTCTGATGGGGGAAAAAAGACTGGACTGAGGTACATGAGAAATTTAATAATGTGTAAATGGTGACGTTGTCTTGGTTTCCCTATGTACTCTCTTTAACAGCTGGCATTTTCTCATTTCTGTGGTATTGAATTTTCTGCAGGTGGAGGCATCATCAGCGGCATAAGTGTAGTAACCAGGTAAAGGTGTGTAGAGAGATCACACATCTTTCTGTTGACCCAGTTTTTTTGGCAAAAGCCCAGCTGTCAAGTTCCAGAGAGAGGCAGTTTCCAGAGCTGAAAGCATTCTACGAAATCTAATTTCTCCCCAAAAAGTAAATGCAGGAACATTGTGCTTAAGTATTTGAACTACATTAAAGGGGGAAGAGGCAGGATCCACATGTTATCAGGAAGGCAGATCAGAATCCATGTCTGAAGTTGCAGGTATTGATGATAATGCAGAAGTGTGTAAAGAGTGCATCACTCATCCATGTGTACCCATATAATGTGATTTCAGTACATCAGGTGGAGTAGCAAAACAAAATCGTGCTGAACTAAGCATTTAGGTTAAGGGTGGAGGATGCTTAATTAGTGATTTTTGCTGGTGATAGTATCGAAATTATGATCCTTATAAACTCTTTAAAAGTTTTGTTAACTAGGGAATACTCTATGTAAAATTACTCAAATATTTCAGTTACATATTTGAAATGCTAGAATTTACTTTTCCCCCCTAACAAAAGTTGCCACCTTAGCAGTTGTGGTTTAGGAATTGTTTTTTATAAAGCACCTGACAATGTTTTTGGTGGTGTTTGTCAAATTAATATTTCCAACATTTGGCTGGAGAGTGGCATGAGTTACCCATGAAGGGTAAATGATGTGCATGCTTTTGCTGTTCGTGTGTGTGTGTCTTTCCCTTCCGCCTCATCCCAGAGCAGCCCCAGCAATAGCAGCGTCCCCCCAGGATCATGTCTGCAGCGGAGACAGAATTTTGAAGACTTCCTGTTTAAATCAAGTGTGTGGCTGTGTCCTGACAGAGATGGCAGCGGTCCTGCAGGCTGGAAAGCTGCTGGTATCTACCGTTCCTGATACCCAGGAGTCTGGGTTAGTTTCAGGTGCCTCTTGTCTGGAGCCCTTTTTAAAATTCAGGGCATTTTTGTTGGTAATTAGATCATGAATTTCTTTTGTTGTTTCATCTACTCTGGATCATTCAGACGGTGAAGAGGTTCACTGCAGTGAAACAAGTCTGAGAGCTCTGCATCTTGTTGGTGTGTTTTTCAGAGCTACATCAAATACACCAGGCAGAACAGAGCTGTAATTTGTTTCTTGTGTTAGCTTTTTTCCTCTCCACTGTTCCTGTCAAAACAAGCTGAGAAATACGTGGGTAAATTTCCATGTTACCTTGTTTTATTTACCCATCCTCACAGGAAGAATCCTGTGCTCTCTTAGTATATTGCAAGTTGATAAAGTTGAACTAATCACTTCTGTCTAAATTGGGTCTTGGTTAAAAACTACCTGCTGGGATTTCAGACTTTGAGATAAGAGCACCCCTTTTCTTTTCCTGAGCTCTTAAATACTATTTTATTCCAGTGTCTCTAGGATAATTGAGTTAATGCTCGTAATAAAGTTTCCATCCCTCACACTTGCATATAATAACCACCTCTGTAGGTTTGAGATTAGTTAATCCTGGTAATACTACCATAAATGTCCACTTTATAAATTGTAATTATGTTTTTAATATTACAGGAAGATTAAAAAAAATAGCATCATGCAGCAAAGATTAACAGCGAAGGTGATGGGTTCATTTCTCTTTAATAGCGTTGTTTCCCACCCTGATTTTGTTTACTGAAATATAATCTTATGCTTACTCCAAGTGTGAGAAACAGAAGTGAGAACTTTGAAATTGGCCTGAAAATTGAGCTTTGACTGCTGACCTTTAAGCATTCTAATAGCTGTTAATTTACAGCTATGTTGTTTCCCCCTGCCCCAGCTGACCAGCATAGTATTCAATAGTCTTTGTAAGTGGTGTATGTATGATGACTTCATGATACAATAGTGGTTTTTCAGATGTTGGAAAACGGACAAGATGTTAGGGTTAGGCCATTTTGGAGTAGGGTGGAGAAGTGAAGTGGAATTTCTAGTGTATGAAAGTTATGCATTAGAAACATCCTGGCTGGTCTGAGAGGCTCCATCCACACTAAACCAGGAAATGCAAATATTCGCAATAGCCTTTGTTTTCTTAAAGCTTCCCATGTGTTACTGCTGCTTCTTTCACACTGTTTGAGCTGTGAGTGACCCTAGCTTACACAGAGCCCTGGTGGGGATGGTTTCATCCTGCATCATTCAGGCTTCATTTCCATATTTGGTAGATAGCTAAAATAAATGCAAAGCAGAAACACCTGAAGCTTTTGCATCTACATATTCAACTTCAGTGGTTCCAACATGAATCTCCATTAAAAGGCACTTGTAAACTTTCCTGGTAAGATGTGAAATGCTAGGAGAGGGTTGCTACCTTCATTGCAAAAGAGGCAGCATAATTTCTTTCTTTTACCTTTTGACAGGCACATCAAATAAACTGGACACATGAATAGAGCTGGTGACGTGTGTGGCAGTAAGCCCATCGCTGAATGAATCTAGGAAATGTGAATGCATTGGTTGCTTGAAGGAAGAATTCAGTGGTGTGGAGGGTTTTGTGTTTTGTTTTACTTTTGGCTTGGAGTGGAATAAGGGAGGAGAAGTGGCAAAGGAAGCCTTTTGTTTACAGTAAAACAATACTGTGAAGTAGACATCATGATGTTAAACAGGAGTCTAAACATGGCAAATCTAGGCAGACTCCATCTGTCCATGTCCACAAGTCATTTAGATCAGACATCCTCAGCACAGGCTGCTGGAGTCTTGAGTCACTGTCGTGTTGTCCTTCCCTTACAGGAATTCAGAATAGCCTTGGAGACTCTGTCCCAGAATTTTATTGTTGCATGAGATGAATGATTTAGTGTCTTGACTGCTATTCAGTGATGCAGTGCATCTTCATTAACGTTTCTTCCTTGATAAATGTGTGATGTTTTCATTTTGAATGTTAATCTCTATGAGTTATACTACATGCAGATAATATCAGTCTAGAATTCTAAATCCAGTCAAAGCACAACCTCCTCTTATAGGCAGAATTTAATACAGTGACTCTGTCGGAAAGAAAAGTGTGTTGTTACTGTGTTAGTTTCTGGCATATTTTGTAGTGGTTTAAAGTATATTGCATTATTAGGACATTTTTCATTTCTGGGTAATCCATATTGCTGTTTGGTGTTTGAACACA
>JAVHNF010073242.1:0-10116 GCA_034783455.1 Micropsitta finschii
TGCCATGGTCAGGGACACATCACACTAAACCATTCCACCCAAGGCCTCATCCAGCCTGTCCTTGAACACCACCAAGGGTGGAGCATTCACAACTTCCCTTATTAACTTCATTAATAAAAGATTAAAAAATTGGAAAAAGGTATTTGTTCTCAGTTTTATACCAGAAGATGGAAGTTTATTGGTTAATTATAGCGAACATGCCCAAAAGGTTCTATATTCCATGTGAACTAGTAGTCACTATTTTATTATATAATTAATCAGAGACATTGCAACTAAACTACGTTAGGAGCCCAATCTATCAGGTCACTAGTGCATATAAACAACTTTAAGCATATGAATTGACTTCAGTAGCTCTGCTTGCTGCATTCTTACACTGCAATTCCTTGAACAGTTCCTTGAACCGGGGTCTCAGAGGAGGCAACATACCAGCAAACTGCAATAGTTCTGCACCTCTCAAGGGAGAAGTATTGCTTCTTGAATACCTAAACCTAAGTGATGTGTAGCATACTTTGTAGTAATGAAGAATGCAGTTTTTATATTACCCATTTTATTCCTTGTCAAGAATTTATTTGTATTTACTGCAAAAAGAAATACTTCTTATATATGAATTAAAATGCTTATGTAGCACTCAAGTCATTAATATGCTGTAACTTCTTTCTCTTCAGAAACTTGAGAGCATAAAGGATTTGTACTTGCCTCCCCCGATTTCCACGTTAAATAGTGTACAACAATGTAAACAAAGGTTTGGCACTTTATTACATAAAGCACTCCTGTAATTTCAAATGAGTATGTATAATGTGGAGTGTGAGTCTGTCCTAGGGAAAAAAACATATACCAGATATGTCACAACTCTTTTTATTGTGAATAATAGCACTATTGCATCTCTGTCAAGTGTCTTAATTTTTAGCCTGTGCAATTTGCATTGTGTATAAATGTCCAAGTGTAAATTGTATTAAAATGAGGTAGAAGTTGTGAATAAAAGGGCTTTGACCCTATTCTTTTTTTTTTTTTGGGGGGGTGGTGGGGTGGATGGGTGTGTCTGTGTGGTGTTTTGTTTGGTCGTTTTTTGCGTGACTGTAAAACTAGAGTGAATTCAGACTTGCATAGATTTGTTCTCTTTCAGGGATATACACTTATACAGACTGTAATGCCTAAGCAGAATGGCAAAGTCTTTGAATGTCTTATCTTTAATAAGGTTATTTGTAGGTTTAAAATGTTATTTTTATGCACTGTATTGATAATGCTAATATGATCTCCAAGTTCAGCAACCTTGGAACTTCTGGCAAGCTGGAAGCTGAAATACAAAATGAAATGCAAAAAAATGTTTTGCAAATGACTGCAAGAAAAGGCAAGCAGAAAACTGGTAGCCAATCTCCATTTGCTTTATCTGAGCTAAATACAGGCTATAACAAGCTCCATAATGGTATTTGTAAAGTCACGGCTGAGGATACTGTATACATAGTCCATGACCATGCCAAAATTCATGATGAGTAAAAAATTAAGTTTGTGACTAACTTCTGAATTCAAGACATGAATCCTTTCTGGATTCTCCTTACATTAATGCCTTTGGTTACTCTCAGAAACTGCCAACTGCATTACCAAAATTACATTGGGAAGATACCATGTAATTCACCAGGCAGATCTTTTCTTCTTATTGAAATAAATCTTAAGAAATGCAGACACCAAGTGTGGTTTGTATACAAGGTAAGAATAGCTGGTAAAGGAGGACTCAAAGGAAGCCATCAGTTAGCTCTTCTCATGAGTGGTTTAAAAATACCAGCTTTTTTCTTCAGCTAATGTGGGTTTCTTTCAAGGAGATCAGAAGCCATTGGATCAAGTCTGTGATGAGGATTTTGTAAGTTACTTCATATCTGTCCCCGTATATGTGTTTAATGTGTTCATATTCTCTCTAGCCCTCAACATAACTTCATTCCTACTAGTACCACTCTGAGATGAAGGTAGCATTTTTACTTTGAAAACAAAGAGGGTTACCCTTCTTATTTGATCCTGTGTAACTATGAATATGTGTGCAGAATTAATTGGAGATAGGAAGTGCTAATATAACTTAAATATAGCATTCTCACTTGTTTCACTTTTCCTATTGATGCCTGGTCACTCAGTGTAGGCTGTCAGAAAACACTGGGAAAGAAGAGACCTCTTAAATAATCTGGTCCTTTCCTCTTCCTGTGTAGGCTAGTTTTAACACTTCCCTTTTTGTTAATTTTCTAGTCCTGTAAATACCCAGTGGCACAGATTCTACCTCTTTTCTTGTGATAGTGATGTACTGTCACATGATACCTTAGCTGTTAGTTTCTTCCTGGTATTTTTCTATGTCTTCTCATTAATTTTCCTACATTGTTTTATTGCATTTAAATAACTTGTATTTTACTAAAACTTTATTTTCATTATCTTCAGAAACATGGAATCTTTTTGTCCCTTTGATATTATTTGACAATTGATTACTTTTTCTTGGTAATTTGGTGCTATTTTACTTTAATCTTGACTATGTTAACTCATATACTGATTCCATAACTGAGCTCATTCTAAGACTGGAGATGGAAAGAAGTTTGGTACCATAGATGGACAGAAATGTTACTAATTTTTTTCCCCTGTACACAGGATACTTGCAGTACTTCAACCACCTTTTTTATTTTTTCAAATCCTTCAGGTGTTTTAAGCAAAACCTGTTTTGTTTTGGGTTTTTATCACTAATTAAATAAAAAGCTGAATAACCCACCTGAATACCACTTATTGTAACTTAGCTGTGGGAGTGGGGACTCTGTTAATGCCTTAATTCAATGGGTTTGTTCCATGTAATTATGTTAATGCTGCTATTCTGACACATGTAATTTCACCATCTCATAGCAAGGCCTCCTATTTTTTGTCAATGAACTAAACTGTTTTAAAGTACCAGCTTTCATGTTTGCCATTAATAAATAATTCATGATTAAAGAACAGAGCTAAACAAGCCAGCCATTGTAAGACGTTCACATACTATGCTGATTTGTCTCTGTTCCTCATTTGCACAGACTGTCACAGTTAACATCAGAAAGCTTTGCATGTCTGGTTCCTGTGTTTTGGTTTTTGTTGGGTTTGTTTTAATTAAAAGCATTCCCCTTTTGCTTTTTAATGTTGAAGACACCTGTTTCAGTCTGCTGTGGGTCAGCTAACTCAGATATGTATGTGATTCACAAGGGCTAGGTGCTTTCTTGCTTACTTTGTGTGTGATCTTGCATAGTTATGCTCACTCTGAGTTGCTCCTTTGATTTGCTCAATGCTCATGTGAGACTCCCTAAGACTGTGGCTTCTCTGCTGTTTTCAAATTTTTGACAAGCAGTCCTTACTCATTAACATTCAAAATACATGATACCAAAATTCTGTGCATAGTAAAGCTATGTTTACAATTTATTCAGCATAATTAAATTGCTAGAGCGAGCATTTGGCAATTATGAATCTCGTATTTTGTAGCAAATTCTAAAAGTTGTTTATGCTATTGCATATTCTTTTGTATGGTGCTGAAAAGCTGCAATTATATATATACATGAAGAGCTACACATATCATAATGGAACTATTTAGGAGAAACAAGAAGGCTTCTGCAAATTCTTGGAAAAATGCCTTTTTTTTTTTTTTTTTTTTTCTTTTTTTGACTTCTACTTCCTATTTTCTTATTTCTTTTGTGTTCAGAAGTGCTTTGTGGGGACATCCTACTTGTTAGGAAAACTCTAATGAGCTTTTTCCATTTTTTATTTCATCTGTGGGAACACACGGATTTTGGTTCAGTTCAGTTTAGACTTGTGTCCATAGGGCATGTTTCAGCTGTCCTGCGTTTGACTCCTTCCCTTGAACAACAGAGTTTATTTTATAAGCAAGTATGTAAGTACTGCCTTTCAAAGGCAAAAATGGGGTAGGTTGTTTACTTGCTGGAGTGGAGATGAAGAGCATTGCCCTGGAAAGGTGACAATTTGGCCTGCATAGTGAGAGACACTTGAGTGTGCTTGCTGGTTCTTGTGAATGTGGAGTGGCTTGACAATATTGTATTTGATGTGTATGTGCAAAACACTGATTTTTTTTGGTGAGAGACATGTGAAGTCTGCCGTGTGTTTTTTGAATGTAAAATTAACAGTTCTGGTAGGTTTTAGTCTTTGAACCATAGGTGTTTGCACTCCCAGCACCATGCCTTTTGGAAGAAAGTTGCGCTACAGGTGCTCGATAGATGGGATTCTATACACTTGGCAGTTCAGGAGATTCTGTAGAGTGAAATGCTTATCCCAGTCAAGTCAAGTGAGAAAATTATAATCAGCTTCAGAGCTGCTATTTCTACTTGAGGATTTTTGCTTGTCTGTAGGCTAATTGCTTATCTCAGAAGGGAAAGAGTCATTTCATATGTTAAGAACAATTTTAAAATCACTTGAAAGTAAGCAAGCATATACTGAACAAGAAGGTGCTAGAAATTTTCATCTTTAGTTATCACTGCTTCTAACTCTTCATAGTATCAATGCCTGCAGCAGACTACTGTGACTAGTTCATTATTGTGGTTTAAATTTAAATTTTCCCTTTTGCCGTTAAATATTAGACCTTCAAATCCATCTGCAAAACATCAAATATTCATGCTTGTGTACATATGAATAATGGGAAAGATTTTGCGTATTAATTGAGACGTTACTGTAAAGGTTTTCCTTTAAAGCTGTGCTTTTGAAGGTCTCCGGAGGGGCTCATTTGGTGTATCGGAATTACTAAGGTGCATTTGACTTCCAACAAAATTGCTTGACTTTTCATGCAGAGTCAGTGTATGGACCCATTTGTTACCATCTGTTTCTATCTCCTTAATTTGCCATCATTCCATTGTACTTCTTATATTTTTTTCCTGTTTTCAGGCATTTGGGAAGCAGACAAAAGTGAAGCTTTCAAGATACTCAGTTATGTTTGAGGAGAAGAATTGCTGTAGCCTGGAGTCACTTTCTCTTAATTCCCCTCACTTGCTCACTTGTTTTCTTTCAGTCTTTCACATAACCTCCAGGACGATTTCTTCCTGTACAGCAGTACCACCATCCTGAAGAGATGTAGGGATGCTGCTCTGGGAGCTGCTGCCTTTATCTTCCCTCCTTGAGGTGGGATTGAAAGACCTTTGAGTCCATTTGCATGTCAAATGGCAGCTGGGAGTCCTGGAGCACTCCGTGAAAGGCCTTTGCCACCACTGGCACAGAGGGTTGTGGGAAAGCAGTGAGAGCAAGTTGGGGCTTTGTGTTGCTGGCTTTGTTAAAGCCTGAGCCCCTTCAGCAGCCACCAAACCCTACTAGGGACAAAAAGGTAGCAACCTGAGAAATATTGCGCTTAGATCAGCATGTGGGCTGGTTTTCTCCATGCTGGAGTTATACTGTCACTGAAAACAAATGAATATAAAATTTGTTGAATGTAGGTAGTAATAAATGTTTCCATCAAGTTCATATGCTTTATTAATGGTGGCTTTAAAAGCAAGTTCTGTTTGCAAATGGGCTATTGTTCTTTTTAGTCCTACTTGTAAATGTTGCAGAGCCTGGGCTACTAGTAGTTCAATTATTTTGAAACTGAGACAGTAAAACAGCAGGCAGTTACATCATTTCGTAAGACTTAAAATCAGGAAAACTTTGCATTTCAGACTTTGGAAACATGTAAAAATCCTATTATCTTTGTAGAATGTACTGTATTACTCAGATTGCATAGCAGAACTATGATATAGGTAAGTTTATGTGTCTGGACAGCTGCTTAGTCTACCAGAAAATAGTTCCAGCATCACTCTTGTACTCATCTGCAGTTATTGGTTAGACTGAAGAAATGTGGCTTGGCTGCAGTTTGCAGCAGGAGGTGTTCCTGTGCAAAACATAGTCCTTAAGGCAGGCATTCTGCCTTGCATAATAACAACAACTTTTCTAAAGTTTCGGTTAGCTCTCGGAAAGATTTAGGAGATTTTTAGCCGTCAAAACCTGTTCAATGAGGAGTTTGTTAAGTTACCATTAATACGTTTCTACATTCAAGGCAAAAGTGATTCAGGTGTTTTAGGGATGTTCTTTATGAAGAATCTTCTTTCAGTAGTTTAATTTTGCTTATGAAAGCCTGAAGAGCATTTCTTTGCACCTTTCTTATTTTATTTCTGGTGTGAGATTAATGCAATGTATTCCAAGTTTTTCCATGAAGTGCCATCCTATAAGGAGAAAAGCAAGTTGTTATTTCCTAAGACTAGTTTTAGACAATTTATCTCACTTTATGCTCACAGTTTATAGGAGCCAAATCCTATAAACTTTGCATTTGGCCATTTGACATGCTGATGCGTCTCCGTTGAATCTGAACAAGTAAAATATAGGGAGATGCCTTTTTCTAAAACAGAATTTAAGAGATGCTTTCTGTTCTTGAGCTTGTGTTCTCTGAGTAACTATGTGTAGAGTTCAAATTATTTACCTGTATTTCCTGCTGCTGTGATGTCTAGTTTTAAGCTTCATTTTCTAATCAACCATCTTAAAAGCCCATCTGTTCATTAAGTAATACAGTATTGCCTGTGCTGGGGGTCAAGCATGTGTCATCTAGTGCAGTTTCCTTTTTGATGCTTTTAGGTTAGCGCTGAGGATTAATGAATAAGAGGAACAAGTACTCACAGCTCTATCTGATGAAAGATGCACTAAGAAGCTGTTTCTTGGTACTGCGGTTCCTGGCGGTGCTCTGTTTGATTATTTTTGTATAAAATTTTTACATGAAGGAATGTTATTGGTGGTGTCATATTTACAGATCTCTGTGGTGGGATGAGGTCTAAATGCTGCTTCCCTGCCTATGCTTGGATGGAGGCAAAGGCCACTTATCCCATTCATTTTTAAAGAGAGTTGTTTTCCTTAGTTTGCAGGTGGAAAAGCTCTTAAGAGGAGTGTTTCAGTGGCTGTAGCAATTTAAATGAGCTTTTGGCACTGCTGCCAATATGTAATAATGTATTTCTGATGGATTGCTTTTGATCATTTGATACTTAAGAGCATAGCTGGTAAGTCTCTGGAAAAGGTGGAAAAAATTAACTTTGTCAGTAGTTTCAAATATTACTCTCTATGTCTTAAGACTTCACACTGCCTGCGATTAATTTGAATTTTGGAATGTAAAGTATGGGCTGCTTCTGCATTACTTTTAAGATCATTTTAATTTTTCTATATTTCTTTTTAACTTTTATTTTTAAGAAGCAGTGGTGAATGGAGTTGCTTGCCAACCAATAGAAGTTAAAAAAGGAAAAAAGAATATATTTTGTATTTTTTGTATGCTTTAAATGTCAGGGGAAGGAGGCAACTGGTTGCAGTTTTGTCTTTGTATCTTTTTAGATTGTCATTTTGATCAGTAAGTTTATACATGCTTGCTTATGGCATATGTTGTATTTAATATAACACCTAATGAGGAATAGCCCTTGCGACTGCAAAACCCTATCCAAAGGCTCCTGAAGTTAGTTGGAGCCTTTCCACTTGTTTCCCTAAGCATACAATCAGACCCTTCAAAATCAGCTTTCAGAAAGGCTAAACCTGAGACAGCTTTGAATACAAGAAGTCACGTTTCTGGGTTCTCTTAAGAAATTGTCAAGGAGACCATGCTGTAAGAGGAGAAAGCCCTTTCTGAATTCTTTGTCAATAGTGGCTTAAATCCAGCCCTGAGATAAGACCTCTTATAGGACCAGAGTGCCCCTTGGACACACAGTTCAAAGCTTCAGAGTATGTTGTGTATAGCATGTACATAAGGCCTGCTTGGACATTTTCCACAGTGGCTGAGTGGTTGATATTAATTCACACCTTATAAGAAGNNNNAAGCATCTTCAGTCTCAAGGGTTCAGTGACGGAGGTGTTTGGGGTTTTGCCCCCTTAACCTAAAATTTTGTTTGTAAAGATGAAGGCCAAAATTATTGCAATTGCTGGATTATAGGAGCTGGATCTTCAGGAAAGCATATTCTCTCAAGAGTGCAATACTATGATTCAGTCTATAGCAATGTTGTATTAATCAGTTTTAGCTACATTTTAATCTTGCCCAAGGGTACAGTTGTTTGTATGTAAAAGTTTCTTGTTCATGATTCCAAGTGTTTGTTTGTAGTAAACCTGAGTTCACAACATACTCATTTTATGCCTGTGTGGTTTTTTATGCAAAATTGATAGGTTTATGTTCTTTCATAATTAGTATATGCGTAAGTTAAACTTTGTAGGATCACCTGCAAAACATGTTACCTCATTGCAGGTGAGGAATGAGCTGTGCCGTAACTGTGTGCAATCTTCACACTCTCAAGATGCTAGAGCCCAGAGCAGTAATCTGCACAGTGAATTTTAGCTTGGCGGTAGCCTTGCTTTTCATAACTGTTGTTTGCCCACCCCTTTGAAATAGTTTGTGGACCAAAGCTTGAAGATCACCAGCATAATATAAAAAATATTGGAGTCTTTACTACAGCGCTCTTGAAGTAGGATGTAAATGCAGCAGAGCGTAGAATAGCTGTGCTTACGCTTGCAAGTGCTGGCTAGAGCTGGGTGAGGTATAGCCTGTGTCGCGCAGCACAACGCAGAGACACGCTTCAGATGCTTGCTGTGACGAAGTCTGGTTTCTATTTATGGCTAACTGTTGTATAGTCTGCATTCCTGCCCAAATCCCTCCGTTTCACTGGAGTGCTGCTCTTGGGTTGAAGTCATTAGAAAGCTGCTTGAAGAGCTTGCTTGTACATTCTCCATATAATTTTAGCAGCCTGCTCACAGGCTTAGTTATGCCAGGCATGATACTAAAGAGCATTTATTATCTTTGGAAACTGTTGACATGACAAAAACATATGTGCTGGAAATTGTTCTGTAGGCTAATGTTGTAAGCAGTTGAAGGCAGGCGTAGATAAAAACGTCCTATGTGTTCTCTGAGTAGTCATTTCATTGATAAGTATTGTGAAGCTGTAGTAGAGAGCAATATGAAACAAAATTAAATCATACATTCCTTTTTACTCTATTTCTAGCATATTAATCCATAATTTAAAAAAGTAAATAAAATTGCAACAGCTTGCAGGTGTTTGCCCTGGAATATTACATACTGCTTTGTATTCCTAATTCTCTGCTGAGCCTCACTTTACAAAAATCTCCCCATTTGCCCTGAACAATGAAAAATTGGATTTAGACTGAATGCTTTTTGAGTGCTGCCTGATGATGGTCAATTGAGTTGACTGTGGAGCTGAAGTCATGGTAGTGCAAAAGGCAGGACAATTTTGGGGTGTTTCTATTAGTCAGGAGTCAAGTGTTTTCAGTTCCCAGAAACAAGAGACTCTCAGGTGATTTCTAATTGAAATCCTGACCTTTTTAGACGCCATTGTAAAATTAGCATCAGTCAGATAAGGGTGGGGATTGAAATGTTAGGTCATGAGCATTATTTGATGAAGTAACAGCAGGTTTTGTTTCACAGTTTAAAGGCTGTTTGATTTCTCAGCTTATTCTGATATTTAGTTCCATTTCTTTACTTGAGTAACTTAAGTAAAAACAAAAAGTAAAGGAGGATGCTTGTATGTATGGATGTATTTCTGTTAAATACGTGTATAAATATATTAAAGACAATGAAGAAGCTAGAGTCTTGGGAAGATAATAAATGTGTTTCAGTGTAGTGTTGAAAGAAGAAGCTATTGTTAGAAATACAACACCAAGTGGGATTTGAAAATGCTTTTCTTGCCAGAAACAAGAGCGAATTCCATTTTATTTTCCTACTCTTATTTTAATAGAAAGGATTTTTTTTCTTGTTCCTGTGGGAATGGTCACACTTTTGATCGGATTGGCCTCTCTGTAATTAAGATCTTGGATATATCACAAACCAAAGTTTCCATGTCACAAATACTTCTTAGAGAAATGCAGATGCTATTTATGTGATTTTATTTCAGAGTGCATTTGTGAGGGAAGGTTACAGTGAAAACACAAGGTCAGTGATGAAGTGTCGGTTGTAGTTTGTTTTCATAGGGAAGGGGGAGATAATGAAGTAAGATAATTTTAGGCCTGTTTATGTATTTTGGTTCGTGTTATATTCTCCCTTTCGTAAATACAGGATCAAGCCCATGCCTTCATAGCTTTTGGCATTGAAAGTGGTTTTATGCAAAGAGGTTCTGAAGCATATGGATCATA
>JAVHNF010073253.1:3541-20256 GCA_034783455.1 Micropsitta finschii
GCTTTTTGTTTGTTAAACAAGTTTCTAATGACCAATACTAAAAATTACCCTGATTTCAATTGAACCAGCATTATCAGTACTTTGCCAACAGCCCACACTTGGCAAGTATCCTGGGATGGTAGGACTTTCCGCATTGTGCTTTTGGGAATGACACCAGCGCTAGTTTTGGTGGGCCAGTAGTATATAACATGTAATGTGTAAGATGCTTATGTCAACCCATCTAAAAGCAGCTGATGGGGATGGTCCTCTCAGTCTGAATGGAATTTTTCTTTTGTTTTCCAGTTTTAACCAGCTGTGCCTCCCTACTTATGACTCCTATGAAGAAGTGCACAAGATGCTGCAGCTAGCTATCAGCGAGGGTTGTGAGGGCTTTGGCATGCTGTGATTTCCCCTTTTCAGGAGGCCACTTAACCTCCTGGCTCTTCATGGCAAGACCCAGGTTCAGTCCTGTGCTTGTTCTCCTTCCCTCCACACGGGCAACGGAGGCAGAGCAAAGACTCCATGTAAAGGAATTCATCATCCAGAAGATGTCACGTGGCCTTTCCATATCCCAAATATGTCATCAAGAGCTCATCTTTTCCCTCATTCTCCCTTTGGTTCAGTGTGAAACAGCAATTGACGATGGTGCATTCATCAAGGAGATACTGCACTTCATTTCCATGCACCATGTAAGCCCATCCCTCTCTGAAAAGATGAAGTTCATAAGCAGAAGTTACAGTGAGGTGCAGGATATCTGCTGAGCTGCCTTTATTGTAGCTCTCTGGGAGGAAGAGGAAAGACCAGCATGGAGCTCTGCTGGAAACCTGGCTCATGGGAAGCCTTAGTAACTTCCCATGTCTTGGCTCAACTCCCCCAGTGATGCTCCCCAATAGCTCATCTAACTCTGACTCATGAAGAGTATAAAGTTGTCCATCCTTTTGGTACCTGACACAGAAGGTTTTCTGGTTCTTCTTGCTCTGGATGCTGCTGTCACCTATGTCACAGACAAAAGTGGGCAGTATCCACTGGAGGGAGTAACCCAAAGGGGAGAACAATCTCATTGGAGCACAAGTGCTGGCCCTGACAGTGATCCTGTACTACCTCCACCAGGGTCTAGCAGCAGAAGCATCCTTCTCCTGCAGTGGCTGGTAATGAGCCTCTGCAAATGAACTGGAAGAGGAGTTTCTCCTCCATTGAATGTTTCTGACAGTTGATGTTGCACAGGAAGCTGTCCTATGCCCTTGCCTTCTTTTCCCTTCCTCTCCCTTCCTCAGGAGAGAGAGTATGGGCATGAGTGTGATCCCTAAATGCTGAGCACCAATGCCTATCCCACATTCACCTTCAGGGTTATGTGTGTTATGTACTAACAGTGATAGGTCGGTAAGCAGCTACAGTGTGCACTGGGCTTGTGTTTGTTCTTGGGATGGTGGTACTGGGAAAAACATGGTACCTCCATGCCATCATCCCACAGTGTCTTGGCTTCTACCTCTATCATGCAGCAGCCTGAGACTTCTCTACTGCATTTCAGGCAGAGTTTCCAGGGGGGTGCTGGTGCCTGGAGAGCAGCTGGTTTTCTGTCCTCCTGGTTTTCCTACTTTCTTTCTTTAGCTCTCCTTTCCTTCTGTTCTGTTCAGTGCTGCTGGCTTTCCAGCACAGTATTAACTAGGACTTCACTCAAGTGATCACTCAACAGACTGCACTCACCACTGTCTGGCTTGTGGGGAGAGGAGTGGGCAGACCAGCATAAGAAGCAAGCTTTTCATTGAGGTGTGTCGTTGCTGGCAGTCCATTCAGCCCTTCACAGGGAAGTAAAGGAAAGGGGAATCTGGGAATCTCAATGAGTTCTTCACTGAAGTAAAATTCAAGATCTTTAAGTTCTCATCACTCCCTTAGACAGCTCAGGTCAGGAGTCAAAGGCATCCAAGAGTCAAAAGTGTGAGAAACCTGCATTACTACTACCTGCAATTCATAAGCTTTCACTTGATTATGGAACTGTGGATTTCTTCCAGAATGGAGTCTCAGACTGGCATCCCTGGGCTAATTTTAGAACACCATATTAGATAAAAAAAATCACATCATCCTCTTCAGTCTCTTTCTGCCGTCTTCAAGCTGATCCAGATAGACTTCTGCCCAGTATGGACATTTTAAGATAATCGTGTGTGCTTTTCTAATATAGCTTAGTTGAATTGACTGGGAATTTGGGGTAAATGTTGCACATCTAGAAAATGTTTTTAAGGCAGTATTTTGGCCATTCTTAGGCTGCGTTATTTCCATGCAGAAAAAAACAAGCGATTTTGGTGCCAAAAAGCAGCCAGCTGAATATTGAGACTACTCAGGGGGATTTCTTTGCCTTGTGAATTCATTCCCTCACTGGCACCAAGGTGCTGGGAGGCTGCCAGCTTCAGAGTTGCCACTGTTGTCTCTGACAGATCACTTTAGTAGCGGCTGTTCTCCCATTTTTAGTGCAGGCTCCATTTTGCAAGGTCCTGACCTTTGGGTGGAGAGTTTGGTAGCATTCTATTTACACTGCAGGTTGCTTCCACAGTCGGTAGAGTTACAGCTCCTATGTTCTTCATGCCACCACTTTACCCCTTTCTCCAGGGACTGAGAGGAAGCAGTGATGTTCAGCTTAATTCCTGTCTATTGGGAGGCATAGCTTGGTGCTGTTCCCATGTTGCAGTCTCACCTGGTAAGGATGTTTCCACCCTTGTAGCTATGGGCCAACTCTGCCAGTGACATCTTCCTCAGGAATCTTCTCCCTTCTTCTCTTGAGCTGGACTTTTTTATTCTGAAGATGAAGGAGCTGGACACTGGGCAGTCTTCGTCTCCTGGAAGGAGCTTGTAAATACTTCTCATTGCATTGCAGCCAGCACCCCATGCTTCCCAACAGCTGTGCAGATGTCAAGAACTTTCTTAACAGAAGTGCAGCCAGAACTGTGATGGGTGCTCTTAGCCAACTAAACCCGTCCCCCTTGTTTCCACAGGGCCCTAGGGGGGCCTGTATTCCTGAGATCTGTCACAATGTTTCTAAACTTGGCTCTATACCCTTTCCCAGCAAGGTCACTTTTTATGCTGCCCTTAACACTAGTTAATGGGGATGTGCTTTGGTCACCTATACTGTATGTTACTTCTGGCAGAGGCTCGTTAGTTTTCTTTTTATCCTTTATTTATTCCCACTTGGAGGCCCTTCTGTAGAAATCTTTAGGATCCTGGTATCATCTCAGAGAAGTTCCGTGTTTCCTGAAGCTGCTTTGAGGTGCAGAGGGCCTGGCTTTCACCCTGCACCTGCAGGCCATGTTGCATGTTTTTAGAAACCAGGAGCTGTGGATGATACAAGTCAAGTCCTAGTTCCCTCTGGTGAATTTCTGGCAGAGTTCAGCCAAAATTTGGAAGCCTATGGTTGCAGTAGCTGATTTTGTAAATAGTTTGTACAATAAATAAAATATTTTAAAAATGCTGCCTTCTCAGTTTGTTCTTCTGGGCTGTACAGAGGGAATCGAACTGGTGAGTGATGCCCATGGGTGAGGGGACTCTTCAGGTCTTCAGATGTCTTGCCGAGGTCTGAAGCTTGAGGGGAGAGGATGGTTTTCTACCTGCAGCCTCTCAGGATGTCTGACTGAATCCAGGACTTCTGGGTTCAGAAGCTTCTGGGGAGATGGCAGGACTCTGGGCTGGGGCTGTTAGGCTGCAATGTGACCTCTCTGCAGTAGGCTGGAGCAGCTGGTAGTGCTGGAAAGTATTTTAAGGACTCTTTTTATGTTGGTCATCTTACTGTGTATTACCTGACTCTGAGCTGCTTTATACTGCTTGTGCTTCACCTTGCTGTCAAGAAGGTTAGATGAAGCCAGGAGAAGAGGGGGGGCATTTGAATCCTTCGTAACTTTTTAAGTTGTACAAAACACTTTCGGTATGTTGGGTGAAACAGTGCACCTGTAACTGTCCACTAACAAACAATGGAGTAATTCATAAGTTGTCAGCTTGTTGCCTTCAGAGGCAATGTCCAATTTCTGTGATTCTTTGAGCTTCCACTGTTTCCAGCTCTGACAAAAAGCATTCAGTTTATCACTGTATTTCCTTGGATGGATTGATTGATTTTATCTTAAGGATTAAAATCAACTTTAAAATTTGAAAAGATTCCGCAACATGAGCCTGCCCATTAGCATCGCTGCCTGCAGAGAAAAAATTTAGCCCATCTTCAGCCAGCATAGCATTGTCTGGCTGCTTGTACTCCACCACACAACTAGGCAGATGTTCTTGCACATTATGAAACCAGCATCTAGCCTTGATTTTTGCCTTTTAAGCCATGAGCACTAAATAAAAAAGTGAGCAGTGCATGTGAGTCTCAAGGATGGCCTCTGCAGCGTTGTGCTGGATCATGGTAATATTTAGGAGCTCCTGTGGGGAAAAGAGCTGCCTTATGGTGGGTTTGGAGGAGACAGAGGTTAGATAAGGCAGTGGTGAGCGTTAAGAAAAATCCAGAAACAGGTTTTGATGCCCACTGGAAATAGTGGAGGTTGTGAGTAAAGCTGCTGGAGTTGGGGTCAGGGCACTAAAAGGTGGGCGACTTCGCAAACATGGCATGAGCAAAATGATACAGCAAACCATGTGGACATGTCCTCTCCTGCCATAACCAGTATTACTCATGGGAAGGGGGCCAAGTTGAGGCTGGAGTTTTCAGAAACATTATCTGTTTGTGTGTGATGGAGAGAGATCAGCATGCTGGATTGCTTTAGCATGAAGTAGGTTCTAAAGTTTCTACTTCTCCTTGCAGGATGCATGATATCATCTGGCTGCCCACATTGTGTGTCCTGATCGCCAGTGTCTTGTGATGTCTTGGAGAGGGAGTGGGGACAGTGGCCTGTTGCTGACTTCACAGCCTCTATTTATCATGGCATCTGACATGGACTTAGGGCTGGGAGAGAAATCATGCCTGTATGCCTCATGCTGAAATCCTACATGCCCCAGCTTGTGTCTCCAGCAGCAGTGATGTCTTGGGATTCTCGATTCCACATGCGGCCACTTGATGTGAGATGTGTCAGGATGTGCTGCTTGGGAAACTGGATTTTTGTGCATTCAGCTTTTTGTTTGCCTCACTTGTAGAAGTGCTGCAAAGGAATTTCTTCAGATACCTGAATGAGAAAATGGGGAAATGGTGCTTGATTTGGGTAAGAATTCTTGCTTTCATAGAGTTACGGCTGAGTTGAACCAAGCTGTAACTCCTGGTTCCCATAGAGAATGACTATGTTTTGCATAGTTTTGGCTGTTCTGCTACCATCGTGTGTCTGACCGACCTGGCACACGACAGCAGAAAGAGTTTGAACATGTGATTATGGGAACTATAAAAGGAAAACACTTACGGGAAACAGCAAAGTCCACCAGAACATCAGCCTGTCTTGGCATCAGCTGTATGATTTAGAATCTGAGACTTTAGAACCTTCCTCTTAAAGTCTTTCCTTGTTTGTTTTTGGTTTTTATTTTATTTCATTGAATGCGTGAGAATCCCTAATCTCTGCTGCTTCTGGTAGCCAAGATCCTGTGGTCTTAGAAGTGCTTAAAGTTACTAGGCTTTGTCGGAATTAAAAGTAAGCTAAATAGAAAAACACTGCTTATTTTCAAAACTTATGAGAAATCTATCTTCTAACAGAGTATGTATGATTTCATTTTGTTGTGCTATGTAATTTCACAACCTCGTATACACATTCCATGTATCAGTGAGCTTTATCTACCCCAGTACATAAAAATTCTCCATTCTCTGTAAATTTGTCAGATACTGGGAGAAAGGGAACTCTATGATTTGGTAAGAATTATAAAAAGGGATCAGCAGAATTAAAGGATTTGAATTTCAATGGTTTTGAATACATTTTTGTTTCTTAGGACATGTAGAGGTTTATGTTTAACATTCACAGAGAAAGGTAATGCTTCCTAAATGGGGGCAATCACATTCTAGCATGGTAACAATCGTCTTGCTATACTTCATTAGTCAACCAGGCACTACTCTTGGTACAGTTGAATGTGCTCCTTTAGCTGTAGGTTAATGTTAATTTAGTCTTTAGAAAGTTTATTCTGAAGACAGCTTAACTCATAAGCTAAGATGATCCCAAACAAATCATAACTCTGGTAGTAAAGCATGTATCCCATTTCCCCTGACTCCATCATGAGCCGCTGAGCTAGCTCACATGTCAGGACATGGAGCTCTGTCACTAGAAACCTTCACTAAGAGTGAGGCTTATAATGGAGCACAGTACACATAGATTCCTATCTGTAGTTGAAGGTGAGTGTCCAAATGTCCTGATGAACCCTAATAGACTTTAATTTAATGTTAATGAGATATTTTAATGTTTTAATGACTTAGTAATGTAGCTGATATACTTGTTCTATTTTTTTCCCCCATGCAAAGATGGGTCACTGGTTATATACTAGTAGTAATTATGGAGTATACAGAGCTACCAAGAACAGTGCATCATTTTCCAGGCTTCTGTATGTGCTTACAGTGTAGACAGATATTTTTGTCCTTGAAAGTTTGTGTCAGAATGAGATATTTTTTAACAGAGGTCCAAGATATTTTCAGGAAATAGTGTACAATGTATGAGGAATGTAGTATTTCAAATTCATACATTCTTTAAAAGAAATACCCATTTAGTTTTTTTTAGTAGTCTATTTTCAAAGGCCATTTAAGACTTATTGTACAACTACAATAGGCTGAAGAATGGAAAGAGACAGTTGTGTATTTTTCCTACTGAGAGAATATCTGGGCATTACAAAGATGTTAATAAACAGTCTTTATTAACCTTCCTGTGTATTCTGGGTGCATTGGAGATGCAACTGGGAGACACTTGGATGATGTAAACAGCTCTTTGAAAGACATGTCAAAGTTTCTGAACTTTTGCAACTCATGTCATGTCTGAATAAGATAAATGGTCATCAGGATCCAAGATTTGGAGCCACTGATACTTAAATGGACAAGAAGTCACTGTTCATACATTGTTCCTATCTTTCCAGCATCTGCATTTACTTTACTTTCAGAATGACTTTTTGCAGCTCTTATTAAGATGGTAAGAGCAGATAGCAAAGCCTACAATCAGTGAGGAAGGAAACATGTCTTAGCTTTAAGTTGTTCTGCTTATTTACATTTACATATGAAATTGTCTCTCATGAGGGAACCAGAAGGAATATAAGACCGTTTTATGCATGCTGATGTTGTCACTTGCGGGGGATCTAACAAATCATGTGATTTCTATAACTGAGTATTTCTGTATGATTCAGTGTAATTGACAGTGCCAGAAACTAGCCCTAAGCAAATTAAATGCAACACAAATTTTTGCTGTAAGCAAATTAATCACAGTCTAAGTGATAGAAAACTTACACTTCATTTCTTTTTCAGGATACTTTTGTAATGGAAAAATAATTCCCTTTTCTCTCAAAAGACTAGAAAGGCTGTCAGGCACTCTGGGGCAATGGAAATAAATAGTTTATGCCTCCCGTAAATAAAGATATGAAATGTTTTTATTTGTGAACGAAGGCCACAGTAACCTCGTAAATTTGACATTCTAGGCTTGACTCATGGACTTAGACCACTGACAAATGGGTCACTGCCCCAGTTGTCTGCCCCTGCACTTCTCATGCAGTCACTGACCTTAATATTCAGTGCTATAATTTAAGGCTACCTTGCACATGACAAATGGAAATCTGTAAAAGCCATACTTTCCAACATTAATATTCACTGTGCATTAACCATGCATATCTTGCTAAGGTCGCTGGTGGGAATCCTGAGAGGCATGTCTTCAAAAAAACCCTTTGCAAACAGCCTAAATATTTTCCTGTTTGTAAGACTAACAGCTTTTCCTGAGTAGCAAACCCAGTTGCACTATTATGCAAAGTCCAAGAGATTTTGTTCCTAATTAAAAGCATGAAAAAAAATAGCTTTTCTAAAGGATGTGAGACTAACAATGGTTGCTGCAGCCTACATTTTAAATCCAAAGGTACAAGGTTGTTTTTCGGGACAGCTATGAAACTTACGAATAGTTTCACATTTTCTTTTCTGTACATCCTTATCAAAACCACTTTTTTCCTCTTTCTTGTTTGTGTAGGATACAGTAGTTCTCAAAACTTTATGCTTTGGTTTTAATGTTTTACTCCGTGTCTGAGCTAATCAGATCACTTTAAACTTCAGAGTGCATCAGAATCACTTGTTATAAAAAAATCAACTTTCTAAAGCAGTCTTTCCTCACAGGCACACACCGAATGCAATTGTAAATTGAGGCATAATTTGAATGTCATCCAGCTGTTTAAAGTGTTCAACCCTTTGTAGGTAAAAGCTGCTCCATTGCTCTACTCATTGCTTTTATTTTTCTTTTTTTTTTTTAATTAATTTTGATATGCTAATAGCTAGTGTTCAGTAATCACAATTAGACAAGGAGACCTGCACCACTCAGAGTCTCAGTTCCAATTTTTCCATTGCGTGACTGAAGATGCATATACCTACAGCCCTGGTCAGACCTATGGTGGGCATGCTGTGCAGGACCAAGTAGCCACAGCATGGGTTACTAGCTGGATTTTAGGAATCACTACGGAGCAGCAATGCTACAGAGTAGCAATGCTGCAGAGTGGCAATAATGGATTTGGATATTCAGTTTACTGCTACAGGCTTTACTTGCATCCAATTTCAGATCTTTATTTTTAATATTTTTTGTTTGCATTTATTTTTATTTGACAGATTTACCACATTTACTAGATAAAATGTAGGTCTCATGGTCAAGCCAAATGTATGTATGTGTTCACTATGAGCCTCTTTAAACTGTTGATAGGAATCCACTGATTTCAGTTTGAGGAGTGTTTCTTTTTTAAACTGAGAAACTATCTTATATAAATGTAAAACCATGTCAACTCTGCTTCCCTTTTTAAACTAGAGTATCTATTGAATTACAAAAGATTACAAATTGATGATTACAATATCAAATGATTATTCCAAACCGTAAGTCTGGAGATTGTTTGCTGTATTCATTTCTGAAGTTAGATTTAAATTCACGTTTTAACCAACTTTAAGCTATAAGGCAACAATAAAAGATGCTGAGAGATTGATACTTCCAGGTCTGCTGTAACTTCCTGAATGAGGAACTAATTAAATTTAGTATTTAGCTCCTCCTTATCAGTTCAGGGATTGTAGGCAGGTTTTTTTCTTTGTGTAAACACAATAAATCCTGCCTCTGCACTTTGGTAGAAGAACAGCTTTGTAGTCAGCCCTGTGCAGGGTTCAGTGAGTAATCCAATCTCAGAGTGATAAAGGCAGAGCACTCAATCTGCAGGTCAGGATGAAACTGGAAAAGCTGTAGTTTAGCAAGAGCCTGTAAATGATAAAGCTGTCCTTGACCACAGGCTACTTACATAGAAATTCATCATAGTGCCAGATATGTTAAAACAATATAAAGTTTAACTGTAAGTAAATTGAACTATTACAGATGATTAACATTCTACGTCAGAATGTTCTTATCATTAATTTTATTTCTGCAGCTTTATCTTCTCTCTTTAGCAAGGTGCTGTAATGTGGAGAAAGCTCCATACTTTGGGAACGATCAGATTAAACAGAACTCATATTTTTCTCTGAACAGTTGCTTTCGCTTCCTCCCCAAAGTAATAAAAAAAGGCAGGGGCGGGTTTTGCTACTTTACTGCCTTTTTACACAAACTTTTTATTCGAAAACTATTTTTAATCCTTTGAATTTCATTTGTGGTATTTTCCAAAGTGATTTTGGATTTTGTTTCCTCTCTTGGGATTAATGGATGCTTTAATAAACATAAATTCTTGAGGCAGACACCAATAGATTTGACTTCAGGTACTGTAGATTAGAATTTGAATATTATTCAATATTTTCACCATTAGCCTTTAAAATTATCTGAATCTTAAAACTGATCTCACATCCTGACTACCTGAAATGAAGCTATCAATGGAATTCTGTATTACTTTAAATATATATACACACACATATATGTATATATACACACACACAACTGATATGAAACTTGATGATTCCTTTACTGAAGTGATGGTGACAGAGCTTGAAAAGGGCTCAATTTTCAGTTTTCTTTCAGTTCTCAGAAGCAGTAAAGAAAAAGGCAGGTGTTAAATTTGGGCTAAATTAGATCAAAATGATAATACAGCAGTAAACAAGAAAAATAATAGCTTGTTCAAAAGTGATGTTGCAGCTGATACCTCCCTACTGTTATCCTTTTCCTCTGTCTAGCTATTTATTGCTCCTAGAACAGTGTTAAAGCACTTCAAAGCTCTTGACAGTGTCTTGAATTAGGAAGGCAGAGAAAAGGTGTGGAGTTGGTGCTGGCAGGAGGCAGGAGCAGTGAAACTGCAGGAATGAGTGCAGAGGATGCCAGCCAGAGTTAAACACCCATTGACTGACTTCTCTGCTGAACTCTGCAGGAGAATGTGAGTGCTTCCCATCAGTAATGGCAAATCTGGGAATTCCCTGATTATTGTGAGCGCTGTCATGCTTTTTCTGCATTATGCGGAGCAGACTCCGAGGGTTTTGTAGAAGCATAGGTAGATATCTGTTGGAACGATGCATCCAAACTCCTTTCAGCTTTGAAGAAGTAAAGTCTTAATCCAGTCGTCTTAATTTCAGTCTTTGTACTAATGTAATCTATTGAGATGTTCTCACATTATTTTTCATTCTTTCTTTCCACAGGTATGTTGAATATTGTGTATTAGGCTGTTTCTTTTTGAGGAAAGTAAGTTGTACAAGTTCAACACAGGCTCTTCTCTCCACAGGACCACAGGTGCTGCCAGGAGCCTGATCGAGTGCGAGCTTCCCATGGGGTCACAACCTCCTTTGCACACCCCTCTGCTCTGGTGTGGGGTCCTCCATGTGCTGCAGGAGGAGATCTGCTCCACCATGGACCTCCATGGGCTGCAGGGGCACAGCTGCCTCACCATGGGCTGCACCATGGGCTGCAGAGGAATCTCTGCTCTGGTGCATGGAGCACCTCCTGCCCTCCTTCTGCACTGACCTGGGTGTCTGCAGAGCTGTTTCTGACACATACTCTCACTCCTCTTTTCAGCTGCTGTTGCACACACATTTTTCTTCTACATTCTTAACTGTGTTACCCCAGAGGCACTGTCAGCATCATCGATGGGCTCAGCCTTGGCCAGCAGCAGGTCCATCTTGAAGCCAACTGGTATTGGCACTATGGGACACAGTGGACGTTTCTAGCAGCTTCTCACAGAAGCCATCCCTGTAGCCTCCCCACTACTAAAACCTTGTCACACAAACCAAATACTAATGTATATTTTTCCATAAGCACCTTGAAATTCCCCCCTGAAACACCCTGTCCTCTGCCACTCTGCAGGCAGGAACCCTTGCAAAGGCTGGTGGTTGTGATGTCCGAGTGTGAAAAAATCACAGAGGGCAGAAGCATTCAGAAAATGGGAGTTGCCTGGATTGAAAGAGTCTTTTATCAAAACTCCAGTGTCTTTAGACTGAAGAATTCAGCCACATACCTCAGCAGTGCCTGAAAATAAGGTACACAAGTGGGTACACTCAGATATGGAAAATGAGCTGCCTTAACAGGGAAACTTTATGCAACCACAAAGTTAATGGGTACAGTCACCATGTGTTCATATCTCCTGATGATATTTTTGACATGAACCTCAGCCTGGAATGGAGGATACATAAATATATATTTCATGTGGCAGCCTGACCTAGGTAAACATGGATAATCACTTTCGTGGACACAAGATTTACAAATGTCTCTGGAGACTAGAAACTCTTGACAGTCCTCGACACTATAATTGATCTTACTTGCTGGCTTTTCGCATTTGTATCACATCAGTCTCTCATATGCTAAATAATCCAACCATCTTATTTTCCGATTGCAAGGAGTTAGGCCTGACTCACGTCTTTTTCAGTAGCATGAGCCTACAGAGTAAATAAATGGTAACAGCAGGCTCTGGTGTGCTAGATCACTCCTGTGAGAGCGTTTTACTCTTGCTGTGAGCGTGTGCTACACAAGTGCCTCTTTATATTTTACTGAATAAGTCAAAGTGTGAATTCCAAGAATAAAAAAAAAATGTTTATTGTATGGGGAAAAACAGTGGTTGTCAAATGCATGTACATAGTTTTGAGGACAAGAATGAGTTAACAACATATCTAACCTTTAGTAAGGAAGGGTATATGTGCTGTTCAAATACTTTCCTCTGATAAATCAGAGGATGGAAGGGCAGGTAGCTCTTCTTATGCAAGAGCTTCATGTCACACAAATAATATTTAACCACTAAACATGGACTCATTGACTATTTCCCAGGAGAAGCTGTACTTGCAGTATGTTTTACATCTGGTGTATGTTAGCCCCCATCAAACAAAATATTTCTCATAAATACATCGAAGGGTCATTTTAATTCCTTCTTACATAGATTGACTTAAAAGTACTTGGCAGAGGCACACTGGTGACAACCTGTCATCACTAACCACAGCTTCAAGATTCTTCTGATTAACTTTATAAATCTGCACAAGCTACCCTAGAATAAATCTGCCAGAAATGAAACTGGAAGACATCCTGAGACATCCCCACATTGTGCTAGACAGGAGGTCCTCTGACTCTTTCCCCTGCAGGGCAAGAATTGCTGTACAGAATTACACTCAACAGGCAGACCTTCCCTGAATGCATCCTTCTTCTCACCAAGATGGCAGCGGGGCCACCACCCCAGACATGAGGGGCAGCCATAGGGCCTGTGTCCACTTCCTGCAGCTCCTTCTCCTTCCTGTGCCCTGTGCCGGCACTGCCTGCCTGCTGCCCATGTTTCTCAAGGGCCTTCGCCCCTCACCACACCCTAATTTCATGCTCCAAACAAATGTCAGCGGCTGTGTACATTGGAGTTAAGACAAAGCAATGATCATACGTGGCCTAATGAATGCTTAATAGCCCATTATAAGCTAACTAACATTTCTAATGCCAGCCCTATATTTCTAGACAGCCTTAAATGCTGATATAACTAATCTAACATTTACATTTTTCAAGCAATGGCTACTAAACATAGAGCATACAAAAAACACAGCAGAAAGGGTGGTGGAGGCTTTTTGCTGGCATGTGTATGTTAAGGATGTAGAGCACAACATATGTTACAGCGTTCAAAGGGCACATTCAGCTTGCGGTTTGGCAAAAGCCCTGCTTGCAGACATACTCAAGGTTTTCTCTCTTTGACAGCTTTATGTTCATGTTATCAGCATGTTCATCTTCTCTTAGGGTTTTAGCATTCTGAATGTTCCTGCTACGGTGTCTTCAAATCAAAATAATGAGACACAAGCAGGCACTATCTTACATATGTCATTGTCAGGAACTGGCAGAGACTGCTTTCTTGCAGACCCTCGTGGCTGTAACCCAGGCAAAGAACTTACTTAAACTCTACATTGAACTATAACTCTAAATTTAGAACCACTACGATCCTTTATTAATAATAGCAATACTCAGCACTTGTGTACAGCTGTGCCTTTACAGGAGAATCTGGAACATACACTGAAAGCACTAAATAAGTCACAAAACACCCTTGGGTGGTTCAGAATCACGATTACCCCTTCATCTCACAAAGGAGATTCAAGAAATGTTTTTTGGGTTTTGTTTGATTTTTTTTTTTTCAAGTAGCAACCATGACTGCTTCATCTAAAAGGCTGCAAGGAAAACTAGGTTTTCCCAGCTAAGTTGTTCGTAGGTTTTGTGGACCACTCTGCTTCTACTCAGCAGTTTTAAGGCCATGGGGAATGACTATGATCATCTAGTCTGAGCTCATAGATAGTACAAGACTCTTTCTGACTGGAAGATGGAAAATTTGCAGTTCTGCAGGACAGCATTATATCCACACCTTTACTATGCACATTACATGCTCTATAAACATAACCCATACACACAGTCTAAATAAAACAGTTCTGTTAGAATTAAATTAGGTGTTTTGTGTCCTGACAATCTTTGTAATAAATTCATTTCACAGTTGACCTTCCTCAGCTGATTCCATATTATTGCCAGCACCCACACTGCAGCACAGTGGTTTATTGAGAGTGGACTCTATCTATGCACCGCTGCAGCTAAACACTGCAGAGGTCTGTTGCAATTAGAGTCGCATTCAGCTTGGTGTCTTATTGCCCAGAGTGAATTAGATCTTTACTCTGAGCAAAATATTTAGTGTTTGACAGTAAAAGATAATATATCAGAAGACTGAAGCACCTTTCCTATAAAGACAGGCTGAGTAATGGGGCTGTTGAGCCTGGAGAAGGGAAAGCTCCAAGGAGATCTTCCAACAGCCTTTCAGTACTTTAAAGTTGTCCTATAAGAAATCTGGAGAGGGAGTTTTTACAGGGGCATATAGGGATAGGACAAAGGGGAATTGCTTTAAACTGACAGAGGGTGAATTTAGATTAGACATTAGGAAGAAGTTCTTCACTGTGAGAGTGGTGAAGCAGGTTGCCTTGAGAAGCTGTGGCTGCCCCATCCCTGTCAGTGTCCAAGGCCAGGCTGGACAATGCTCTGAGAAACCTGCTCTAGTGGAAGGTATCTCTGTCCACAGGAAGAGACTGGAACTAGGTAATCTTTGAGAGCCCTTCCTAGCCAATGCCTTCCATGATTCTGTGATTCTGCGATACATACAGGATTTTTCCTATCCAACCTTTTCCTGGCACCCTTTTTGCCCATTGTTGATCCAGTGACTGGTGATATATCAATGGAAAGACACCAGACTATTCTCCTGAATTCATGTCTTTTTCATCAGAATCTGGTGGTTTTTAAAAGCATCAGTGTAACAATAATATTCTAGGGTTTGAGAGAATGTACCATCAAACTGCTTACAAATAAAACCCAGGAAATGAAAAGAGAAGGGAAGAAGAAATGATGGCATGAAAATGCTTCCTACTCACAGCATCTTGCCATCTAATAGAAATGCTTGAGGAAGGTTGTTGTACTCAGTGATAGAGATATAACTGGAATATGGCTTGGTAACATTTTTTTGTGTGTTCTTTTAAGAAGCTATTTGTGTGTCCTATTAGGGTCTCACACACAGAGAACAAAAAAATGCATGTCTTAACTACCAGTCTGCCTTCCAGTAAACCCTGGAACAAGAAAATAAACACATACAGGGCACATGTTTAATCAATACTTTCAATGTCTAGCAGAAAGGAAAGATGTTAAAAGTTTTGTTGTTATTGGACCAGCTATAATTACAATAACAAAGAAATGGTGAGGACAGTGACAAGATGGTACTAAATTAAAAGGACATAGAAACTAGGGACTTAAAAAAACAATTTCCAAAGCATTAATGGAACTCTGTGGCACTCATGATGCATCTACATTGTACCAGCAGCCTGAGTATTTGGCGTATAGGTCCATGTAAGAAGGCTTGCTCTTACAGACAGTTGTTCTGACAGCAAAATCATCCTCCTGCTACTGAATTCTTCCTACCCAGTATGTGAAAATCTTTGTTTTACTGGGTAGTAGTCGAGTACCCCTTCAGTCAATGGCACTAGCTGTAGAACTTCTCTGTCTCTCAAAATAAGGGTGAAAAGGATATTGGATGCTGCAAGCATTTATGGGATCCCTGAAAGCAGCTAGAGCTCAGCAGGGTTTTAATCACATCGTCTGCCACATGAGGCATCATGGGTTAAATATGTGTGCTTAACAACTGTGGACAGAAGGGCTCAGGCATCAAGACTTGCTGAATGAAAGGCTAAGACTACAGATTATTCCACTCTGTGAAATCAAAGTCTGGACAGTTATTTGTCAGAACTGCTGAGTGCCTTTTCTGACAGGTCTCTTTAGGAAAGACTGTCTCCTGAGAGTAATGGAGGTTGCACTAACTTTTCAGGAAGGCAGAAGTGCAAGTACAAGAATACAAGGGGCTTCTACACTGCAATAAAATTGGTGTAAGTGAGCAAAGGAAAGGGGAAAAAATAATTGTACAAAATGTCATGGACTATGATGCTTCAGTCCCTGAGCTTTCCTGCATAGAAGCGTGGAGGGGTTTTTAATTTTGATGTATTTTCAGTTAACATGTTACTGCTTTTTTCAGGTAGACGAAACACCATTTATCGTGTTTTTGAGAACTTATCTGCCTAAAGAGCAAATCATCTGTAATACAAGACACATGTCTTATTACCTCTGACACACATGCACACAATTCTTATTCTTACAGATAGAAGACCTTGTAGTTGATTTGTCACAGAGAGCTCCCATGAGGTCAATGAAAGACTGGAAAATATGACAATATTTTTCAGTCTTGCCCTTGGTTGGGTAATTACTGACACCTTCCTCATCCAAGATTAAAGCTTCTTTATCATATTTTATGTTTTAAAGCTATAAGTTATTTTAAATTTATTGACTGAGATAGTGATCTCTGGAATTAAGATAGGTGTAATTTGCATTCCCATCTGTTTTGCTATATGTTGGTAAGGAAATGCAGTATCTAAATTTCAGCTGCTTTGATCATCCCCAATATTCAATGTGCTCAGTGAGAAATATGTGAATAATAAACTAATTTAACAGGCAGGCAGGAGGGCAGGCAGGCAGGCAGGCAGGAAGGAAAGTTGACCAATGCCAAATAAAAGACAGAATGACACGACAAAAACTTGTCCAAAGGCCCATACAGACATTTTTCTGTCCTGAAAGGTTTGCTCTTTTGATAATAACAATGCAATTACAGCAGTGTTTTCAGATGTGTAAGAATGTTTCTAAGACATAGGGTTTGGGGTTTGG
>JAVHNF010073284.1:14174-28499 GCA_034783455.1 Micropsitta finschii
CAAAATCACTTCAGTGGTTTCTAAGGACATTATAAATTTAAGAAACATACTGAAATGTTTAATCAGTATTTTTATTTTACTCCTTTTATCCATTAATGATTTTGATCATGTCTGGTGGAAATGAACTCTGCAGATTACTTACGATTTTGATAAAATAACTAAAAATAATACTTGCTTTGTTTATCCTTTCAAACTCCATTTTTTCTTGTCTAGGGACAAAAAGTAGAAAGGGATTCTTAATACAACTTCTCTAAAAGTTCATTTCATATCCTCTATTACTTACCTTTTGCTTTTTCCTACTGTCTAGTCTAAATCAAATAGTCCCTTTTCCAAACTCAGATAGAAAGATATCTTTGCTTATTAGAGCAATAATATATATTGCCTAATATTTTTAATTTTATTCTTACTGATTTTTTTTTATTTTCTCTTTTCCAGGATAAACAGAACAGTAAACAATATTACAAGAGAGTTTTTTCAGTAGATTCTTTCTTCACCCTATTTTGGCTGCTATAGACTACCAATCATCGTTTTTTACTGATCTTTCTGTATTACTGGCAACTACTGTGGTACTTCCCAATAAAGATAATAAAGATAATAGGCCAAATTAACTTGCAGGCAATCCATTCATCTCAGTTATTACTGTGTCCATAAGTGATCAGACAAAGCAATGAACAAAACCATCATGGTTAGGACACCAGTAAAGTTAAACTTTTAAAATACTAGCAGTGCTTGTGATGCTAAACTCCTTAATAAAACACCAAAACTTGAAAGTTAATGCCCTATAACTTTTTTCCCAAATCCTTCTTTAAGTCAATAAACGAGGTTAAACAGGATGTAAAAATCTTCATCCATATTTACCATTAAAACATAAGCTGTGTGAAAGACTTGATTGTGAAAAAAACCTGTCTTGAATCCAAGCAGGCAAGATCATTTATATGGCTGTGACATACACGCCATAAAGAAAAATGTTTAAGTAGAAGATAATAATCTCTTTGATCTATTCATGAAAATTTATTTGGGCCATTTCTGTACAAGTGTTGCATTGCCAATGTAGGCTAATGTACAGCTTTCTCAAAAATCATTACATGAATCCTGAGATTGAACAGTGGTTGCAAATTATTTGATCCCTTCTAAAATCAATTCATAATCCTGTGTCTGCATTCATCAGTTTCTTCTGGCTTTCTAAAACACTCTGAAGATTGCAGTGTCTGTACTGTGATTTTGTGTATGTCTGTAAGCATAGTGAAGAATGTGCATCAGGGTCAATATATTTATGTAAAAGGGATTCTAAATTTAATGCTTTACTTTATTCCTAGATCTGTGGATAGTAGACTTTCTTATTTATTTTTTATAATTTCATAAAAGATGTGGGGAAAGAAAAAGCCAGGTAATTTGATTGACTGAAATGTTACTTTAAGTGATTGTATATCTAGCTCTCTGCCTCTTGAAAACTCATTAGCTTGTACCGTAAACACCTACATATACTTTCACTGCAGTAACTCTAAAAACTTTGTGCTGAGATTCACGACTTTTCATGCAATATCCAACATAAATATTTCCAAAACACAGTACAATATATACTGTGAATGGCAGCAAAACCAACAATGATTTCTTGCCCCCCATAACATGGGTATCTATTTCTAGTAGTATTGCTGCTAGTGTTATATGTATGACTTCAGTGCCTGGAGTTCGCAGGTGAGCCTGATAAACACATATTCCTACCTAGAAGTGTTTACAATTTAGATATGTCTTTATGGAAGTATTGATATGACAGAAAGGTCTAAATGATGTTATCACATAAGATTCAATATTTTTTTTTTTCCTCAGTGTGCAAGCAAAGCATATGCCAACAGCACTCTTAGAAGAAATATTTTAATGGGAATTTTATGATTCAGTGCTCTTGGGGTGGAGCTGTAGCAAAGAATATGAAAATCTAGAGAGAGGTAATGTTTCTAAGTACAGCCAAGTCTTAAGACAGAATGCTTTTATGAGAAGCTTTTACTAAGACACAGTAATTTAGTTATGATCTCTTACTCAAGGGCTGATGTAAAACTAGATTAAGTTATAGCAAGATTATATGTGTATTCCAACTGACTGATCAGCACAGTAACAGTATGTATAATACTAAGTCCACCTCTAACACATACCCCTTCTCAAAACTGACACTTCCATTTTATTAATCCTCACCGAAAACCCCCTCACTTTTATAAGAGGAAACCATTACAGAAGGGAAGAATCATCTTAAGACAAGAATACTGGTTGGCTGGCTGGCTGGCTGGACAAGCAGCTGCAAGGCCCAATCCCCTTGTCTGTATCTGGGCTACTGTAACAATGCAAAGTGTACCTGTAAAAAACATATGTAATGCAAAAAGCATCTCTGAATAGTGAAAAGATGCTTAATATGCATATTCTAGCCCCATCACAGCTCCCAGGGTATGGTATTTGTCTGGATTACTGCTGTACTCTGACTCTTTCTGACGCAAAGAACAACCTTTCGGGCATTCCTAGCCAAGAATAGCCAAAAATAAGTTAGTCAGAGGCTGTGCTAATTAACTGTAGAAGCCAGAAATTAGGGAAATTCAAAGATCAGAAAAAAAAGTGTTTTCAAGGCCGAAAGCTACCTGCATCCTTTTTCTGGTTTTGTTGCAAGCAGAATCCAAGAAGAGTAGATAACTGGGCTCTGAATATTTTGAGACATGGGATATCGTGTCAGGAAGCATGCATAATGCATTGCTATGGTAATGGTTACCACAGTTGGTATCCTTCATGGAAAAAAAAAAAAAATTCTGTGTAAGTGTAGTTAGCTTACATAAGCAACTGCTGGTTTAGTCAGAAGTGCCTTTTAGTTATTTATAGTATCATACAACTTGTCATATTTTACATTTTGTGTAGCAAAGATAGCAGTTTACAGAAGTTACAATTCATATAGATGAAAATGCAGGTTATTATCCTGAGCTGAGCAGGCTACTAAAGATACAGTCTTGTCTTTATTATGGCATACTATACTTAAAATACAATTAACTACACTATCTAATAACTGCTAATGTGCCAACAATGCAAGAAATCCAAATAACAGACAGAAAATACTTTTTATGGTATTTCTAAAATGGAAATCTCCAAAATAACTTATGAAAGACACTTGTTCTGACATCTTTATTTGCTTTTTTCTTCTCAGCCTTCATTGTTCTTTTACACTTTTTTCCTAATGTTGACTATAGCCATGGTTTATCTGTTCCAAACTTAGATGAGCAGCTTCCTATCAAATAAGCCAATGCTACTGGATGAATTGAGCTTGATATGACTGCTGTGATTCCAAAAGCCACAAGCTAACTAGCAGTAATTCCTAGGTATGTCAATGCTAATTTTTATTGCTGATGCATGTCAGAAAAAATATCATGTGGTAAAGAAGCACTATAGTGCAATCTGTTCCTCAAAACCTAATCCTCTTGAAGCTTAATAAACATTTTGGATAAGACATAATGTGAATAAAACCTTTCTCAGATGCATATCACCTGCTGTATTAGCTCCAATGTACAAAACGTTTGCAATAAGATTCATGTAAAAATAGGGGTGGCACCCTTGCAGCAGTAATACTGACAACGACTTGGGCATGTCGAGTAGCAGATGTTTGGAGGAAGCAGTCAAGGTTTTGTCTCAGTAATTGTTGGCAAGAAATGGCTGTTTCTGCTTTTCCCAATCCTTGATTGCATTGGCTGAATACATCCTGTCTTGTAGAATACCCTCTATGTGGTGCATAATCCATGAAAATTTTCTCTCACAGATTCTTCCCACATAAATTTCATCAGGAGAGCAGGATTTGTTTTCTGTTTCCAATGCCACTCTCAAATATTCAGGTGGTGACAAAAACATGACCATTCTTGAAGGAGCTCTGAATTTCCATACCAAGCAGGTCCTTAGAAGCCCTTTTGAGAACTACTTTTCTAAATAATCCTTGGAAGAAGGAAAATGTGAAGTACAATAAATGAGAGCACCAGGCCTTGCTTTTTCCTTTCCAGTTGTTATTTTACAGACACACCTATCCTCCCAACTTTTTTTCCCCAGTCAAAACATTGGAGTTTGGGAGCTGGGAGGAATAAGAATAATATAATTTAAGCCTGTAAGCCTACTTTCAGAATAAAGGGAATTGATTTGCACAGAGAATTTCTCTGTAGAGAATATGGGGTACAACCAGTCCTACTTTTCAAAAACACTGCATAGCACTGGCAGCACTGAGGATTGACTGGAATGCTGCTTCACATTTTTACATGAGAGTTATACTACATCAGTAGTGTAAAGATGATTATAGGTAAGAAATTACAATTATGTTTTAAGTCTGTCATGTCTGGATTTCAGTGATGATATTTCCTGTTCAAGACATCTCATTAGAAATTGGAATATTTTGGATTCCCTACACATTTGTTTAAATATTACAAAGTTAATGAATCACAGAAACATGACAATCCTGCCTGACACAGCATGAACTTACTGTATTTACTAGGATTTAAAAGTGTGGTTTCTGTAAAGTGCAAGCTGGTGCATCCTCATAAATGTTCTAAAAGTACAGTGGCCCTCATTTCTGTCTTTAGAGGGAGCCTCTGGTTACTCTGAACTGTCTGTTCAATGGTTGGTTGATTTCATTCATCTTACCTATTAATCACTGACAAGAAATGAAGGAGTAGTGGCACATCTAAGGACCTTCTAATATGGAGGACCTCTTTGTTTTACTGCTATTGCCAGCCTGGCCTGGCTTTTTACCATGCCAAGAAGAGAGGGAAGCCTGACAAAGAGGATCCATCCCACTATGAAGCCATTTTCTGTTTTCCTATACTGTTATGTCACTGAACAAAGCACACTTAGGCAGGATTTAATAGCTTCTTGGACGCCCTTTAGAAGCATATCTGATCCTTTAATTCTCGCCTTCTCCTTTTTTAAGTTTTTATCTCCTTCCATAAACTGTTTCTTTTCCAGAATAAAGAATTCCAGCCTGATGGATTATATTCCCTATGGAAACTATTCTGTCCAATGCATCTGATCATTGTTGCCTTTCTCTGAACTTTTTTTGAGATCTAAGATAACATTTTCAAGGTGCATGTACCAGAACAGCACACAGCGTTCCAGGTGTGAGCAACTGTGCCATTACAGACTGGCATAATTGTATTTCCTGTTTTGATCTTTCCTTTCCTAACAGTTCCAAACATTTGAATTTTTGGACTGCTGCCATGCACTGAGTTAATGTTTCTTTATAAAATTGTCTATCACTATCCCAAACTTCACTTCTGAGTGGTAACAGGGAGCTCAGAGCTCATTATTTATTAATAAAGCCAAGAACATTTTTGCCCATGTACATCATTTCACATTTTTATACACTAAATTTCCTCTACCATTTTGTTACCCAGTCACTTAGTCTTAAGGCCCATCTACAGTTCTATGCATTCAGCTCTCACACTTCCTACATTGAGTAAATGTGTATCCTCAGCAGACTTTTCCACCTCACTGCTAAGACCTTTTCCTACTCAATTTTTAAGTTTGTTAATAAGAATCAATCTGCTGCAGAATTCCACTGATGAATTCTCTCTGTATTGTCACTGTGTTCACATGGTTGAAAGATCGAGGGGGGCACAATTATGGTGCTGGGGAATGTGACATTCAGCATGGGTCTATAGGCTGTTACAGAGCTGTGCGGTCCCTTATTTCAGACTTCATGCATAAGAATCATTTGCAGTACTGTACTATGCTTTGTCTCTTGCAATGGGATGCTGCATACCAACCTGATCTGTGACTTTTGGTTCTGTGCCCGACACACTGGTCAGGAAGGAAGGGGATTATTTGGCATTTCCCAGCAGCAGAATTGTGCATTTTCTGACAAGATTCTGCAATCACTGAAATTGTCTTGAAAGGGAGCTTTTTCTTTATGCAGTCCAGCCCTATGGCCTTTGCCTGTCATATATTACATATACGCCTTCATGTGGTGAGATAAATGTATGTTTTATATTTGTGTGTGTGTGAATCTTATATCCAGGAAAACTGGCCAAGTGGATCACTACCAGATGTTATGAAATTACAATTCTGAACAATCATTCACAGTAATAACCTCAAATAGGTAGCCAAGGTTTTAACAACTGTGATGTAGTACCATCTAGTGGCTAAATTGAATCTGCTACCTTAAGTTTTTAGTATTAACTGCCAAAAGCTGCATAGTTATTGCTTGATTTTAGTGTTGTTATGGTGTAGACCATCCTTCTACTTTTAATAGACATGTAACTTACTGGATAACCTTGCAAATCTAAATATAACAAAGCTACCTATTACCCTGGCTTGTGCACCTCCTTCTCAGACACCTCCTTCTTTTTCAATCCTGTGATTTTTATTTGAGGACAGAAGATACTAAAAAGATGCCTTTACAGTTTTAAATCCAGCAGTGCTTTTTTTTGAGATTTCGGTTGCTTTGGTTTTTTTTTTTTTTTTCTTTTGGATTTTTGTCAATTACTGAGTATTTATTGCAAAGAAAAGTAAGTTCTATCTCTAAAGCAAAAACTTTAAGGGAGTTCTAAGCTATATACAAATGGCACAGAAAATGAGAAAAGGCCAATTTACTACAGTAATTCAATAATCCTGATACTGTAACATCTTCTCAATCATCCAGTCTCGGTGTGAATTTACTTTTTGTAACTTGTTGGGTTTTTTTTTGTTAGAAAACAAAATGTTGTAGTTACTTAGCCAGACCATAAGCTTTTCAGCCTAACATACAGTACAGATAATGTAATGTTTATATGATGAAATAGTAAGAAGTTAAATAGAAGCTTACATTTACAAGCATCAAATTGTTATCTTACAGAAAAATACAAGTAATCTTTTTGTGACTGCTAGACTAGAAGACAGGCTGAGAAAGTTGGGGCTGTTCAGCCTGGAGAAGAGAAGGCTGTGTGGAGACCTCATAGCAGCCTTTCAGTATCTGAAGGGGGCCTATAAGAGTGATGGGGATGAACTATTCATCAGGGACTGTAGTGACAGGACAAGGCGTAATGGGTTCAAACTTAAACAGGGGAAGTTTGCATTGGATATAGAGACAAGTTCTTTACTGTAAGGGTGATGAGGGACTGGAATGGGTTTCCCAGGCAAGTTGTGAATGCTCCATCCTTGGCGGTGTTCAGGGTCAGGCTGGAGAGAGCCTTGGGTGAAATGGTTTAGTGTGAGATGTCCCTGCCCATGGCAGGGGGTTTGGAGCTAGATGATCTTAAGGTCCTTTCCAACTCTAACTATTTTATTATTCTATGGTTCTACGATTTAAAACACACGGTGCTATAGAGAAAACCCCCTACAATATAACAGTTATTGATAGGGAAACTGTGTCAGTAGCAGTAAGGAAAAAAATATTATACTTTTTTATTAGGTATTGTTTAATTGTCTGTATCAAAAAATTATGTAGATCAGTGTCCTGTGTTTTTTTTTCACACTGAAAATTTAGCTCTTTCTTTGACTTTTCTTGTTTATATGTTTTTTCAACTATATTGGTTGCTAACAACAAACTACTATATGCAAAAATGCTAAAATCATTATGTCTGATTGTAGAGAAGTTAAACTTAGGTACAGAAAAAAAATGTTTATACAATGATCATTTAGCTGTCAGCCTAACTTTGACTAAACTTTGACTTTCCTTACCCAGCAGAATCCCAGGCAAATATGCTCTTAAAAATTTAGTATATGCCACAAAAAGAGACTATGCCATTCTCCTCATCTTCTAGTCATCTACCTCAACCTATTTTGCAATAAAATGTGAAATTGCTTACATATAAAACCATGGCAATAGGAAAAATTAAAAGAAATTCCATTTTAAAAGGAAAGCTTCTTTTCACCTCCAACTGCAGCTGTTCGCTCAAGAGAAACAAAATCAGTAGGACCGTCTGATAGATATTGCTATTTTAAATAGATAGTCTCTACAATTTAATATCTTAAGTTACTCATTACGACTTCTTTGAGTAACCTATACATAAAGAGGTTTATTGGCAACACTAAATGAGGTTTAATGATAACACTTTTGATAGAAAATTACTAATAAGATGGAATGCTAACACTGAGAAATTCTGTTTGAGTTATCACTATACCAGCTAATCACTGTTGTCAGAAACAAACAAACAAACAAGCAAACAAACTAGCTGTTTGAGTAATTTGATCTGATTAGAAACATTTAATACATTTATTAGAAATGTTTAAATCATGACTGGACCAATGTTCTCAAAAACATGATAAAAAAAATCTGAACCAAAGTAATTTAAGCTGGTTTAGGTTACTAGACTTATAAACATCTAAAATTAACTTTGTGAAGACTTTCTAAGTATGGTTTTGAAAACTATTTAGAGGAAAAAATTGTCTTTTCCTCAGAGACTTCAGAGAAAAATTGATGTATTGGAGCTGTTACAAGCTATGCTTATCATAGCATTCTTTACATTGAAAAATTATAAATAACACCTCCCATAAATAAATAAATAAAATGAATTGAAAAAAAAATGTTTAAAATGTAGATGAACTTTGGTTTGGATATCAATTTAGGACACATGAGTAGGAATTAATTGCAAAGCTGAAAGGTAATGATTTTTCTTCAAAAGAAATGTTGAGATATTTATACTTTTGAGTTGCAAAAATGCCCTAAACCTTTTTTATTTTTTTTGTGACAACTTGCTTATATACATATTTATGAATGCTGATTTACATGCATGCAGTCATTTATAAATGTGCATACATACATGAAAGTATCTTAAGAGGAGAAATCTCACCAAAAAACCCAAAACCCCCAAAAACATGAAAGAAAGAATAGGATGAAAATCATTCAAAGCATTTAAATGTAAAAAATATGCAGCTTTCAGTAATTTGACCAGTAGCATCAAAGGTCATCCTTCTACTCCCCCTCCCCCCAAAAAAATAAAACAAGAAAAAAAAAATCAATAGTAAGAATGGGTTACAGTGTCTAGGCTTAAAGTAAGTTATTGCAACCACAGAGGTGTAGATGTGTTTTAACTTGCCTATATAGAGCATAACTAAAAATTTTTGAAGCACTATTAGAAAAGAAAGAGTTCTGGACCATTTTTAGCTTGTGTGGTCTTGGAAACCTTGAAATTTGTTATGGAGCAGGTACAGTATATAGCATGTCAGGAGGCTTTGTAAGTACACAATGGCTATAACTCTAGAAATATTCATTTTGAAGCAAGGAATTTGCACATAGATCTGTGCAGATTTCTTTAAATTCACCTGGAAAAGAAAAGAAAGTATTACTGAGGAACAAAGACAAAAATAAAGTAAATAAAAATTAATTTCTAAAGTATTTTAGATATGGAAATTAAAATGTTACATAAGCAAAAAAGGTACAGCAGCAGCACACGCAAAAATACTCGCCCCCCCTTATTCAGGTTTCTAGCATAATCTTAGTAAAAAAAGTAAAAACTACTGCACTAATGTTCTAGTAATTCTCTGCTAATACTTTTTAGAGTTTAGCAGTGTGATACAAAAAGTTCTGCCCTGGCAGTTACCCATATATCTATTCCTGTCAAACTATCAGAAAAACTGATATAAATAAACTCTAATTTGCATTAACTGTAGTTCCAAAGGACAATTGAAAATTAATATAATTAATACAAATTACTGTTGATGTACTGTAAACACATCTTGTTCTACTATCTACTGTATTGGTTTTATGAGATTTCAAATAACAATGTGAGATTTCAAATAACATTGATACAGATAAAATACTTGTGTTATATAGCTTCATATGACATTCCAAATAAGAGGCTAAAAAGACACAGAATTAACATGCTTCATGTTTTCAAAAGCTAAATTTATTGAGATAGTCTAAGAAGGAATATCATAAATGCTGTAACACTGCTTAAAGTCAATAACGTATTAAAAAATGTATGCTCCATTTTAATACACTCCATTTAAATCACATTTACTTAGAGACACTGAAGTCCTACAGCATGCACTGTGGCACATATGAGACTTGATTACACTTTCTCCTGGTTGTATGACATATGAGTCCACTAATATCTGCAGAATTAAGCAGTTTTATGTCTGGTAGTTAAAGACTTTCATGACTGCATTAAAGGAGGCTAAAAAGTTGTCATATTTCAATGTTAATTTTTTTCTAATGAACTCTTTACAGAATTAAAGATAATAAATAGAGTCATCAGAAGGATTAAACCTTCAGTGTACCTTCCCAAGTTACTTAGCTTGGGAACTGACTAATTCAAAAGCTTAATGGAACCAGTTGTTCCCAGTAGCAATTTGCCAATAATCATAAAACAACCTTTGTTACAATACACTGGTAATCCTAGCTTAATCATGAGTAACTATTTCAATTGCTTGATTTGATCTTCATTGCATATTAATCTTAAAATTAAATCTTTTTACACTCCCAAATCACCTTATTAAACGACACTTCTTCAAGCAAATGACTAACAATTTGCTTTATTTTTCATTTGGTTTTATAGCATAATGACATTATATGTTAAATATACTAGAAATATAAGACATTAATCATAGAATACTTGGGGTTGTAAAGAACCTTAAGATCATCTAGTTCCAACACACCTGCCATGGGCAGGGACATCTCACACTAAACCATTCCACCCAAGGTTCTCTCCAGCTCTGCAAGCACCACCAAGGATGGAGCATTCACAACTTGCCTGGGAAACCCATTCCAGTGCTTCACCACCCTAACAGTAAAGAACTTCTTCCTTATATCCAATATAAACTTCCCCTGTTTAAGTTTGAACCCATTACCCCTTGTCCTGTCACTACAGTCCCTGATGAATAGTCCATCCAAGTATAAATTAATGAATCCTTTGGCATTTTTAATTATCAGTTAAAAATAGCCCTATTGGCAAATTGAAATTGATACAAGTATGTAGTTCTTTGCAGAAGCCAGGTACTACCTACTTGAGGTAGCTGGATTGTGTGGTACTTACAGATGGTGCGGTTGTTCAGAGGCAGATTACACCTGGATGTTGGCATGGCATGGTATGGTTTTAATAGAGTGTGCATGATGATACATAATTTCAACAGTGATACAGCTGGCAAAATATCGTGTAGGTATTCACAGTGAAGCTGTCATTTGGTATCTGCTTTGATATCAATTGAATTTTTAACATTGAAATCCAAATCTTCTCTTCTGCTTATCAAGAGCCACGGAAGAAATCCCACCCTTCAGAACTGTCATTGTCAGACTCAGGAGTGGCTTGCATTTTAAGAGGTATTTCACAGCCGTCCACCTAGAGAGCTTTCCTTCTCAGTGTAAATAAATCTGAACAGTCAGAGCTGGAGCTAAGCTTTGATCAGGTGATGAATTCTTAACTCTGGTGGCACTGAGTTGTCATTGGATTTAGGTCTGCTCGAAGGCTATTTAAGCTGGTTTATGGTATGAAGTTTGCCTGTGTTCAGAGAGTGGTGCAATACTGAGAGGTTTTTAAGGAAGCCTTCTTTGAAAGACACAAACAGAATTTTAGTAGAACGTAACACTGTATTTGGCATCATGCTCAAACATGGATTTCGTCATAGAGGCTGTGTTTGTAGTCAAGCTGTGTTCAGTGTTTTTTAGAGGCAGAGCAAAACTGTGTATTTAAAAGTGAATCTGAAATTATTAAAAGAATGTAAATTGTTTAGTATCCTCAATTCCAGGATATTTTTTTAAACAGTTCTGACTGTTAGGGCATGTTGAGACAGCTTAAATTCCTTCTGTATTCCATACCTCACAGCTTCCTATTGGCTGTCTCTAGACTTTCAAAAGCACCTATTCAGTAGGAAGCCTTTGGGCCAAAAGCTTGTGAGTATAGTGTTTAGAGCCCAAGGGGTTTAAACACAAAAGTTAACCTTAGCTCAGGAAGGCCAGGCTGCTTGTCAGTGGCAAGGGGAGGATCCCGTTCTTACCCTTGCAAGTTTCAAGTGTGTGATCAGAGTTGCCCATTAAGGCTCTCTGAGCTAAAATTAACTTTTTTGAGTTAATCCTTCTTACTCTGCTGGTCTTAGGGAACACTGGAAATGACAGACTGTCAATTGATTAAATTATTTATTAAGATTTAAGTACAGAAGATGCTTAGATGCTTTCCAAAATTTTATCTGAAGACATTCAAGGACATCAGTTTTACCCTCGCAATTTATGTGTCATAGTAATAGAAATCTAATTTCTATTATGACTTTTCTTTCTTTTAGCAGATGGACCATATCTTCAAATCATAGAACAACCCAAACAGGTAAGAAGAGCACTGTATTTGAAAATCTTTAACGTACCTGAGTCACTATGTTCAGCTTTAAATGAAATTATGACTTAAGATGAGAAAGAGTATAGAAGAGGTTGAACTCTCATAACAAATGTGGCACTAAACCGTGACCCATTTTTCCAATCTCTTTTGTAGTTAAATTGTTTCCTGTTTTGTTCTGTTTTCATCTTTGTGTCTCTCTGGAATTGAAATAAAACAAAACAACAAAAAAACCCCAAAACAATAAACAGCAAAACCAAAGACGCAGACCAGAACTGAGAGTTTTAAACGAATGTCTTTTTAAGTATACACTCTTCATCTCAGGGGTGGCTCTTACAGTACCCCTGTATTTTGAAATGTAAATGATTAGACCAAACGTGGAAAATTTTCAGAATTTGAATTTTTTTCAGAATGTTTCTTGAAACACAAGAAGGAAAACACAGCAATGTTTCACTCTGTTCCCAAGTTACAAGAACTTTTGACTTGTGCTTTGTCATCACATTCGTTGTCCTTTGAGATTCCTTTCATCACAGTTGCTGTTTTGAATAACCAAGATAAATACTCAAATGAATTTTTTTTTTCTGTGACAAATGAGTGTCTAACACTCACTCGTGCTCCTCTGACAGTATAAAAGTCATCCCAATGCACGGGTTATTTTTCATTCAACTGAGGGTACAAAGTAATAGCTGGGTGAAGGTTGCCCTGAAATATACCAGGGTATCGTTCCCCTTTTAGCTGGTGTCCTCAGCAATTACAATTCACCCTAAAGCTATTACAGTATGGTGACCTTTTTTCTGCCTCTTCTGATTAGTTGCAGAAAATTCTACCTTATGGAGCTGTTCAGTAGAGAGGGGAAGGGGGTGACTAAAAGCTGTTCCGTCCTTCCTTTGGTCTTCTGCAGAAACATTCCACAATCCAGCCTTCCTAGCAGGAGGCAATAGAGAACATTTATTTAATCCACAGATCAAATCGGTTTTGTGCTTGAGCATCCCTCCAGGAAAAAGGACACTTCATGGTCACAGGTGAAATAGCAGTGCACTGTGAACTCACAAGAATATGTTCCCTCTTCCTCGTTCCTTTACCTCATCCCAAATCAGGCTGTCTTTGCATGGTGCATTCTGCAGTGTGCAGTACCTAAGGGAAACCACTGTTTCCATGCATGACTTCTCAGCATGTAGCTGCTATAGTGGTATGCCCATGTGGTAAGCTGGGCAGTGGATTATAATAGGGTGATGAGCGTGATCCATCAGGCGAGTGGTGCTTATTATCATTTTTGGAGCAGAGACAGCTGGGGAGGAGTAAGAGTGTATGTGGAAAACATAGCTAGGATAGCAAAGGCAGTAGGCTGGGGAAGGCCACGCAGATGACAGATCTGTTGGATTGAAGACATAGAGATGAAGAGAGATTAGGTTGTCTCATGCACAGTGACTCAAGAGGTTGCTTTGATTTTTGGACAACTTGAGTTCGAGCTCATTGTAGCTGGGCACTTTCAATATAGTCAATTCACCATAGGAAGGCAAATACATGCTTACATATGAATACATTGTCTGGTGATACCTGAATAGAAATCAGATCTTTACATTTGCCTGGAAAACATGCTCTTAAACTGAAAAGACTTTGAAGAGGTAGGTGTGGGAGCTAATGATCACAGAGTAATTTTTGAACTGTGTCATCTAATACAGGCTTTAAATCCAGAGTTGTCTGCTATTAAAAAGGAGCTGAATGATTTTTGATGAAGAATGCAACACTAACTGGCACTGTTTGGACTTACTTTGGGAGCCCTATATATAAGATGGGGATTTTGCCTGAAGTTGGACAGACTGGAGAGTAGATTTGAAAGTGTTCAAAATCAAGGTCCACAGGAAATAATATAAAGTAGACTTAGAGTAACCAAATACATGTGCTTAAGAATTGCACCTTTTGTGCCTTTTAGATTACCCTGTGAAGTAAAGGGGGTATTAGTTCCTGTAAATAAAAATGCACTAAATGGATAGCTGTACTCTAGAGTGGTTGCTAATATCCTGCAGTTCCCTGAAGTGTATTTGGACATCTATTTATGTAGCTGAGATGAAAAACCAACCAT
>JAVHNF010073297.1:0-11578 GCA_034783455.1 Micropsitta finschii
TTATTTCCCTTATCATTATTATTATTGGTGGTAGCAGTAGTGGTTTGTGTTACACCTTAGTTACTGGACTGTTCTTATCTCAACCTGTGGGAGTTACATTCTTTTGATTCTCCCCCCTCCATCCCTCCAGAAGAGGAGGGAGGAACAGGTGTGAGATGAGCGAGCGAGCAAGTGGCTGTGTGATTCTGGGTTGCCAGCTGGGCTTAAGCCAGGACAACAGCTCATTTAAGTGAGTTCTTAATTACACTTCCAAGCTCTAACTGCTAATGCAACTGAAAGTTGAAGTATAATGAGTAACTTAATATGGAGTAGTTCCTAAGATTAAATTTGTAGTGAAATAACAGCTTTTGTTTTTTAAATATTGAAAATGTAATCACAACTGCAAGATGCACAGAAAACATGGAAATGGCACAAGCTTAGCATTTATCAGATCAAGCACGAAACAAATGCAGCAAAGTAGATCTTCCTAAATTGAATGGGATCATTCAAAGCAATTATCAAAATACCTGTACATGTATAAGATGGGGTGGGGAATGAGATCACTGGGATTTGAACAAGAGACCTAGATAACTGATAGTAGCTGAACATGTAATTCGTTTAAATTTCATTATAGCTAATTGCTGTAAGAAAATACCAGTAAAATTGTTTTGCTATCCACTCTCTGAAAATTACAGTCTAGATGAAACAACTCCTTGAAGAGAATGGCTTTTATGAAGGAAACTATTATAACTTTAAGGAAGACTATTGCTTACACAGCAGGATACAAACTACAGCAATTTAAAAAGAATTACTTTTGCCTATGTAGTGATTATGCCAAACATGATTTGTGAGGAAACATAGCATACCTCCTGCAGTTTGTCTATTGTATTGGTATGATTTACTTGCAAACTGTGTGTAACATGGCATATTCCTGAATGAGGAACACTGAATGAGTACGCTGTCCATACTTCTGTTTCCTGTGTAAAAGAAAGTTTGGCAAAATGTGCTAACATCAAAATCACCAAAAGGCAATGAGTGATTTCTCTCCCACTGATTTCAGCCACTGTCTTCCCTAGCTGTTCTATGCTTGCAGTGAAGACCTCTCCTCCTGATCTAATGCGTGCTATGCAGTTTCAGTAGTATCTTTCTCAAACTGCTATCCACTTGTATATTCTACCTGTCTTCCTACACCAGCTGATACTGCTTTTGTAGTCTATCTGTGAGCTCTTCAGGTCAGAATTAGGTGATCCTGAGGGTACGTTCTAGAAACAAGTTCTAGTCTGACTGGCATCAGGTACCTAAATCTTTCCATAACTTCCTGATCCCTGTTTGATGATCACAGCCAGGAAATGCAGAATTGCTAACGTATAAAAAGACTGACATTTAAATCTAGTCAGCCCTGATCAGGTCACACAACATTCATTTAATATTCCTTAAGAATATGACTTTAACACTCAAATGAGTTCTGTACCACAATCTGCAGCTCCCAGAACCACTATCCTTCTGTAATTGAAAATTCCAGCCAATCTCCAAACACTGAAGTCACTTAGTGCTAACTGAATCTCTACTCTTTTATTCCAGCAGGTATGAAAAATACATTATTGGTGTCTTCAAGCAATTTTTAGAAAGTCCTGCTCAAGAATCTGGTGACTAGGGCAGCTTGGAAGTACTCTTAATTGCAGTTTTTTTCTCCAACTCAAGTCTCCCTGGTGATTTGGACCACTGTTGTCAGCCCCTGCCCTTTGTGTTCAGCACTTGTACTTCTCTCACTTCTCATTAACAATGTTTTTGGCCCAGCCACTAATCTGTACCTCATCTTCATTCATATTTCACCTTCTAAAAATAATTTAAATATTATGATTAGTGATTTCCTTCCAAGACATATCTGAAGGGATTTTTTGATGCCTTGCTTTTCAACTGTGGGATCTTCCTTATGGTTCACTGTTGAAATATTCCCATTTCCCCTAAGCAATCCCTTCTTCATCATCCTGTTGAGTGCTTTTAGGTTTGCAGAAAGAAGCAAACTTGCAAGACAAGCAGACAGCTTGTGAGCTTAAACTCTTGAGCTTTGAGAGGCTTGTTTGCCTGAAGGGTGAACACAGTTTACTGCAGATCTACCAAGTTCCATTTTGTTAATAAATGTACAGCATGTAGCCAGCTAAATGAAAAATGAAATTCAGTAGTAATTCCTGGAGGACCTCAGGGATGTGTTACACTGCCAGAATGCCAATTTGTATCTTTAATAGGTTATTGTACCAGTGAAACATCAAAAACATTTTATATGGGTGCATATCACATGATGAAGAATCCCTATGGTTAGAACTGTAGTGTAGTCGTAATAAAAGTCAAAGTTTTACCTTTATCTTTCTGGACTTCATAGCTTCTATGAACATGACTACATTCAATGTTACTCAAATACAGCATAATAAAATTGGATTTTTAGTTATAGAAAATTCAAGAAACTCTCAAACATAAGAACTAAAAGCCACTCCACTGACTCCATTAGCAATGCTTTGAGTTGCACTATCTCATAGAAGAAATAGCATCACCACTTTAATCCGTGTTGCTTCTTGTGGGGGCATGTGGCTTTGTTAGGCTTTTTTGTCATTTTACTTTATTTTCTTCATTTTTTTAATGTATTCAGCAGGTTTTGAGGGAGATTTTGGTCACCTCTGAAGCAGCTGTGCTGCACAAGTTCTCAATGCTAATCATTTCTCATACCCTGGGTACTCACGTATCTTGGATATGAGCCGAGTTGTAAAAACTCCAGGCTGCAGCAAGGATGTAGTTTTAATTTGCTTAAAATTAGTTTATCGATGTGGTGGGTTGACCCCAGCCAGCAGCCAAGCACCCATATAGCTGCTCTCTCATTCTCCTGCCCTCCCCAGCAGGTTGGGGGAGGCAGTAAGAAGAACAAAAGCAAGAAAACTCATGGGCTAAAATAAAGACAATTTAATCAGCAATGAAAGAGGGAGGTAAAAAACAAAGAAATGATGCAAAGGAAATCATTCACCACCTCCCACAAGCAGATCAATGCCCAAACAGCCACCTTGGAAAACGAACCCCCGCCCTTCTTCTGCCCCAGTTTTTATAGCTGAGTATGACATTGTATAGTATAGAATATCCTTCTGGCCAAGTCAGATCAGCTATCCTGGCTATGTCCCCTCTCTTGCCCACCCCTAGCATACTCAAATTAGATATATCACAGAGAGAAAATGAGAGAGTGCCTTAACACTGTGGAAACCACTGCCCAGTGGTAGTCCAGACATTGTTTTGTTATCAACACTGATTCAGCCATAAATCCAAAACACAGCAGCAGACTGGCTGCTAAGAAGATGTTTAACTCTATTCCAGCCAGATCTATTGCAATCTGCTAACCAAGGATGACTGTTTACAGAGATTGAAGGTACTACACTTATCTATCCAAGAACCATCTCTGCAGTATCGTAACTTGCCAAGCAGTACAGTTAAAAATTAAGATTTACACTGACAAACTTTTTGCTTGTATTGACATCCTTTAAAAGGAAGCATAAACAAAAATAATAAGCTAATATGGACGAAAATTCTGAACTCTTTTAGGACACTGAGTTCTTTTCTACTGTGATTTGGACCACAGTTTTGAGATGAAAGCACAGTGTCATTCAGAACTCACCAAGTTCTGAGTAAGGAAAGTTCATCTGGGACATTTTCTAGGTTATTACATCAGCATTCCAGCACCCTTGCTGCAAACACAGCTTGAGCTGCAGTTTCCACAAATCTGCATTTGCAGTTAACAACAGTCACATGCAGAGTTACTGCTAGATTTAAAAACTCAAAAAGATTGTTGTTGTTTTCTTTTTTTAATAAGAAAAATTTCTCAGTTGTTTTCTCTTAACACTGAAATTTAACTCCTGGTGACTGTAAGTGAATGATTGAATAAGTTTGCACTTCTAGTACTTATATTCTTGCTTCAACGCGTAACCTTGAAGGAAGGGAGGAAGAAGATTCTCCCTCAAGGTTTCTTTCGAATCCAGTCTGGATTAATAATATGCAGAAACCAGTGCTATACCAACAGCTATTGAATAGTAACTGCAATTAAGCAGGTCTTTCCTAGCAGGTATCTGTCCTTGCAATTAACTGGTACCCATATTGGAAGTCTCAGGTGAGTATATATGGAATAAGGACAAGCTATTCTATTGCCCTAAGGGCCTGCACATCCTAAGATTATGAAGATGCCTCTTAAATACACTGCAATTCAAATTCAAACTGCAGCCTGTTCTCTGATTAATAGATAGTATGAAAAATTTAAGCTGTGGACTTTTTGCATAAGGAAAATGAACAGGATTTCCACTAAACCAAATCAAAACTAATTTTTACTCTTTAGCTTCACCTGTGCTAAAAACAACTCCTTCAATCTTCCTCCAGTGTGGACATTGGTTTAAAAAATAATGAAACTGGTGCTAAGTACTAATATTTCAGAAAATGTTTGGGTTATTTTACCCAGTAAGATGGTTTTAGCATGTATTATCTGATGCAGACACATTTTTACATTTAAAGATATATGGTATTTTATGTAGTAGACATTAAGCCTAAGAAAATTTAAAGGTGTACTTAGTGTAGCTATAAAAACTAAAGCATAATTTTAGCTGAACCTGATTATATAGTTTAGCTGTCCACTTGCATAGAAAGGGAATAATTGGTGGATGAAACCTACCTATTTGTGGGAGAAGGCAGGCAGGCAGGACAAGGTCACAAGGAAATATTCTAAGGGTTTCAAAACAAAGCAAAAATATTCTCTTTTGTAGCAACTGTCATAGAACACCTAGAGATTAGAAGTCATTGGCACCTCCGTTAGCATCTTGTTGATAATAGCTCTCCTAGAAAAAGCATTTCTTTGACACACAACAAAATCAATTCACAAAATCACAGAATGGTTGAGGTTAGAGGGAACCTCTGGAAGTCACCTTGTCCAACCATCCTGCTCAAGCAGGGTCAAATTCCCAGCCATTGTTTTGAGCAAGAGAGATAGTATTGCAAGAAAAGAACCACCCATCTCTCTGTTTTCCTCTGCTACTTCTCAATTTCTCTTAAAGAGGTGTAAAAAGCTAGATAGAACAAAAATAGTTTTAAATATGAAAATACTAGGAACTTTTCCTTTTATTCTGCTGAAACAAGCTCAACTGCTCTTATATTAATACTCCTGGTCCTTGGTCCAAAAGAGTAAGGAAGAGATTTTTAACTGTCCCACCACTAAGATGTTGATGACTGCAGACAGAACTAAGCCAAGGAAAGATGCAGAAAAAAAAAGATGAAAGAATGACACTGAGACAAACTAGTGGAACTACTATGAGCTGGAAGTAAAGTGCTTATACTTGAAAACAGAGTAGAGAATCTGAGAGACTGGAAGCCTCAATTGCAGTTTTTGGCTCAAGGGCCTTTCTGAGAGATGCTACAAAATGAAAAGCAAGATATATAATTGTGGAAAAATCACAGAATACTTGCTTACACCAATATGGAAGTAAGTAAGTGAGCAATTACAGAGTTAACTTTGAAAGATTTTTTAAGCTACTTGGGGGAGTTTGAATTTGATTTCGAGGCAAGTGGAGCCAGTAAAGATGATTAATGGGATATCGTTACCTCTCTAAGGAAAGTTGCTTTATAGCCCTGCAAATTTAAACTGGCAACTATCATGATTCAAACAGAAAGCCTACAGAAAGCAGAGAATTCTTCCCATTGCTCCAAACTAAATGATACTTATCTAGCCTTTGCACTACTCTAAGCTGGTGGCCACTGAGAAGATAGATGAGGAAACATAGACTGCATACAAAAAAAAAAAAATTCCCTGAAAACTCTACTTTAAAATTATTTTCTGCTACAGTTTTAATAGTTACTCAGTTGCATAATGTAGGTTGAATGAATATTGCCTGATCTTTCCCAAGTACAGTAGTATTCCATACCTACAACTATTTTCTTTCACCTGGAATAGCTCTGTCACAGGCTAGTCTTTTAGTTTTGCAGGCTAGTGTTTTCTAGTTTCTTAGAGAGGTGCTGAACATACTCAGTACCCATTAGAAAGCATCCATCATTTCTCTATATTATGCCTAATAGGATATATAAGAAATCAAGTCACTGTACTCAGAAGAAAATATGAGGACAGTCATCCTAAATTGGTAATTAACAAATATAGATGATGCTCAGTGAAGTGTGACCTGCACATTGTGCACTGTGATTACATCTTGTGGTAGTTGACTTTGGCTGGAGGCCAGGAGCCCACCAAGCTGCTCTATCGCTCCCCTCCACAGCAGGATAGGCAGGGAGAAAATAAGATGGAAAAAAAATGTTGTGGGTCAAAATAAAGGCAGTTTAATAAAACAAAAGTAAAGGCTGTGCATGAAAGAAAAGGAAAACAAAAGATTTTATTCTCTACTTCCCATCAGCGACAATGTCTGGCCACTTTCCCAGGAAGCAGGGCTTGAGGACACACAGCAGTTACTTTTGAAGACAAACATCATAAATGACAAATGCCCTCCCTTTTCTCTTTCCTTCTCTTAGCTTTTATTGTTGGGCAGACCTCATACAGTATGGAATATCCCTTTGCTCAGTTTGGGTCAAGCTGTCCTGGCTCGGTCCCCTCCTAAGATCTTGCTCACCCTTAGCCTATTGGTGAGGGGGACAATGCTGGAGAATGCTCAGCAGTAGCCAAAGCACTGGTGTGCTATCAACGTCTTTCTAGACACCAGTACAAAGCACAGCCCTATCGATGAGGGCTGCTATGGGGAAAGTAGAGTCCATCTCAGCCAGACTCAATACACAACTGCATGCTTTCTTTCCTTTTTCTTATGCAGAATTCACTCTAGTGTAAGTGGACATCAGTGACATACAGGTATCATACTTCTCTGAACACCATTAAGTTCTTTTAAAGTAAAAGTTAAATGTTTTAAGAAGTGAATTGAGAAGTATAAATATTTAGCAAACGAAGTGGAGTTTTGTTTTGGTATTTTTAAGTGTAAGTTCTGATTTCTTTAAATATGATTACCCATGTCAGAAATCAGATTTCCAGAATTTGCATTTTTCCTGTGCTGACACTTTTGTCCCTTCACGTGGCAACAGAACTTACTTCCAGGGGAAAAAAATAGTGCCTAGAAAAGATTCCCAGAACTCTGACTCCCACATGATAAACAAACTAAAGGAAATGTTAGGACAGACACAGACAGCTGTCAAAAATAAAATAAATGAAAGAAAGAAATGTAAAATCAAACCTTTCATTTGCTGTTTAAACCTCTTTGGTTCTGTTATTTAAAATACTTATGCTTGATGGCGTGACAAGTATAGAAAGGCAGTGTATGTAACATTTGAAATTATCACAGTATACAGCTCTAGATTGTCTAACAGAAAAATCTGCATTTGAACTTGGCAGCCTCCCTTAGACATAATTTTTTCTACAGCAGTAGAAAAGAATCACATTCTAGTAACATTTAAAATAACTCACTTTTTACTAAACATTACATTTAGCCATTATAAGAACCAGCGGGATAGTTATGTGTCCTTCAAAGATAAATAACTATGCTATACAATGATATTTTAAATATTTTAAAGTATGGTTATTGAACTTTAGTGTTTACGAGATAGACAAAGCTAAATCACTATGCTACAGAAAAGTTGTTAGGTGATTTTTAGAATGGACACAGTAGACATTCCATATTTGATTTGGCTTTGAATTTTCACACAGAAACCCAGTAAGATTTTCAAATTTAACTTTACATAGAGGCAGGTGTGTAACTGTGGTTATGATTTCTAAGAAGAGGTGGTCTAGTTAAGAGCAGTAAAACCAGGTCTTAATTACTATCCAATTTGTTTTTTTTTAATTCTTCTAAGCCTTATAAGTCTGTTCAAAAATCCAGCCAAAAGAACTGTCATTAAAAATACCTGTATTTAGGTTAAAAATACCTGCTATTTTAGAATTACTAAAATAGTAGGCTTCATACAAACTGGGGTAGGTCTGTGTTGTACTTCTGAATCTGATAACAGCCACATTATTGTTTCTTTAGTAAAGGTAATTAAATATGCTATGTTCCCTACAACAGCCACAGAAATTGCTTATTACATTATAGCATACCCATGCTGAAGACTTGGGATGGGAATCACATTGCTATAGTATGCCAAATTTTAAGATAGTTTGGATACTTGTCCAAATGACACTGGAAGATAGGGTCACTGCAGATACATATATGTATTTAAACTACATGGCAAATTATTTTACAGGCCTTTAAGTAGAATTAGATTCTGCTACTGTTATAACAAATTTTTCAAGGGCTGTCAGTCCCCATATGCCTTTGTGTTTCAAGTTGGGAATTCACCAGAAGAGAGGACAGAAAAGACACAACGCAGAATGAATGTTTTGGCTATTAACTTGTCATTTTCCATGTGTACCACTCTCTACAGCAATGTGTGATAGTCATTCCTCTGAAAGACTTTACAGTCATCCACAGCAAGGGCATCTGCTGACATTCAATAAGGTAAACACATAGACAGAGGAATATTTTAATCCTGTTGATGTGCATTATTGTTCATGGTGTCAGCACATTAGCTAGAGACTGTGGCTGTGACTATTCCCTCAGCAGGCAGGTGTCCATTAATTTCAGTCATAATTCATTAACAGAAGGGGAAGGTAGACAGGCAGGGTTGTGACAGTAGTAAAAAAAATCAATTGCTCCGATATATGATTTTAATATTTGTGTGAGTAGACAACCTTGGAAAGAATAGCTTGACTAAAGTAACTCATGGAAATATTTCAACTCTGTGATTTAAGGCTTGACAAATGAAACAGTTACCATTACTTTTGGTCTGCAAGTGTAATGTTTGCATTGATTTTCCTTTGCTGTAAGCATAATTGCTGAATTTCAAAATGGAAACTACCATTAATGCTTCATTCCTTTACATTCCCCACCTTCTACCATAATTTCACCAATTGCCTTTTTTTAATGAAGTGATGGAAAATAGCTTTCAGCAGCTATTTTTCCAACTATGTATCTATGCACACATCCACAGATTTATTATTCATCTGTGTTTGTCTCCCAATCTTTCTTTAAAAATAACAATTTATTTTTTAACTACTTGTAGCAATATTTAACCACTGAACCCTTTAATTAATTACACTACTGACAAGCAGGGCTCACTCAAATGATGAGATAATAGTTTTGTACACGCAAGCTGAATTAAAACGGTAAACTACTGAACCTTACAATTTTCAATATCCTTCCAGCTTTGAGCAGAATCTGAACACTCTTGAATGGTAAAGATGCCACATAAATATATATATATATATGTGGTTTTGTACGTATGCATATACATACCCGCAGAAGTCCATTTTGTAGTGGTTGACCAACTATTTTATGTTCAGGTTTTTCATCTATGCATCATTGTGTAAAAAGTGTGCATCTAAACTAAGGTTGTCACCTAAACTCCCTCCTGGAGTCTAGGAGTCCTGAAAGAAACTGATGCCTGCAAAGGATATGCCACATAATTCATAATCCTAATTTAGCAAAGGACTGAATACACACAAAAGTGTTCAGCTAAAGCAGGATCCCTTTCTTGTGGACAAGATTTCTTGTCCACAAGAAACCTGTCTTGGAGACAAGATTTATTGTAGACAAGATTTCTTGTCTAGAGTAGTCTTCTTTAGCCTTTAGAAGATTAAAATGCTGGAAGAAAGGAATTCCACAACACTGATTAGTTAGAAATATATAGCCATGTGAATCTGTAACCTGGTAGGGCACGCTTCCCTAAACCTTCATAATTTTATGTACCTTTACTTGGTTCTTAAACCTAGCATAAGATTGCTTTTGATTCCATCAGCATTATATCATCTTTAAGTGTCAGGTACTCAGGATTCCATGGAAATAAAGGAAGCTGGAAAGCAGAGATATCTATTCTCATTCTGAGTTGCAACTAGGTCTCAAAAAATTAAAAAAAAAGATTCCAGATCTCTGTGCCTGTCATACCTGACTTTCCAAGAGCCATGAAAGCTCACAGAAAATCCTCTGGACCAGGACTTCACAGAGTGGGGAGGCCAACTGTGCACTGTGCCCTATGCACTTGAGAGCCCTCAGGCTACAAGTATTCAGAGATTTGGTGGTCTCTATAATATTTCAAATTCTACTTAGTGTTCCTTATTTCACACAGGTAGCAAGGACATGCACAGCTGGACACATGGCAGTCAAGTTTGCCTTCTACTCAGAACTTCTCCAAAGAAAGACCATCAGTTCTCCAACTATGAAGTATAATTTGCAAAGCAAACTCATATGGCTGTAATATTAAGCAGAGGGTGGAGAAGAAAAATACAACAAAACCTCTTCCTTTCTCATTTGTACTGCTTTTTTCAGATTCTTAGCTTCTACAGAGCTTCTTCCTAACTGGTCAGGCCTTTTTATGTTATTGTATAGGCATTTAATGTATATTTTCTTAGAAAAGATGATAAAATAATGCTCAAGACTCTCTCCCACTTCCAAAAATTAAGAGCCTTCAGTCTCAAAATCTAGCCTCTGGTAAAACATAGAGGGACATAAAGATTCCCTCTCCCCTTCTCCTCACGGTAAGCAAGTTATTTTGAATATGTATAAATAGCAGAAAACCACACAATTCATTTGTTTAAAACAAATAAAATCCTGGATGTACTATTTCTCCTATTATAGACAAACTTAATAAAAGAAGCACATGCTCTCCTTTGTCTTTCTTGCTGCCAATACCATAGATTCTTGACTAAGTATTGTCAAGATGTGTAGTGGGAATCAGAGAATCATAGAATGGTTTGGGTTGGAAGGGACCTTAAAGATAACCTACTTCCAATCCCTTTGCCATGGGTGTGAATTTCTATCTTCAGTTATTAGGGTTCTCTCTAAAACCACCAGATTTGCTTTATCAGTCTATTATTTATTAAGGAAGAATAGCCATTAGCAAAAAAAAAGTCACTAGGAAGGCAGCATAGCACTGGAGAAGGATATGACAAATTTCTGTCCTTTCCACCTACATCATCTCTGTTGGTACTAAAGATGGGTTTAAATCTCCTCACACAGAGAATAATTTCTTTCTTTCACCTCAGAAAAGAACTTAAGCAGTTACCTGTTAGACAGAAGGCAACCTTCCAGATTCAACAGCATTTTTTCAGAAAGGGATGACTTTGATAACTCACCCTTCAAAATTTCCTACTGACCACTTACACCATTTTATATGTCAATCCAGATTCATCTTCACAACTTTATGGTATGTACAAGTGTCAAAGTCAAGAATGAAGTCACTCAGTGTTTTCTGTTCTAGTAAGCCCAGAGAGACACGCTTCCACTGTATGGGTAAATTATTTTTTGAGTGATTTAGTTCCTGCAAAACACATATTTCTTCACTCTCTACAGAGGAAGCCTCCCAAACTAAGAGATTCTTATGTTTAGAAGCCTCATTTAAGATTCTAAAACTCAATTAGTATGGATTTGGGACTGTAAGATTTATGTTTATCTCTTTTCAGTACCTAACTTCCACAAAAGTGAGTCAAGTAATTTGTAATAGAGTTCTAGTTTTCATCAGCCATCAGCCAATCTTTCCAAAGAACTGCTGTTAAAACCATCAATCA
>JAVHNF010073325.1:0-10883 GCA_034783455.1 Micropsitta finschii
ACAAATATGAGGCAAATAAGTGGGGAACTTCCAACACTTCTCTTTTTTTTTTTTTTTTTTCTTTTTTCTGGCTTTGGCTATTAGTTATGATTGGGAAGAAAAGAAAAATTTAAAACATTATCCAGAGGTATAAATCCAAGGTTAAAGCACATAAGATTGTTAAGTATTATAAAGCAATAAAAGACATGAAACACCCACAAAGAAAAGCAGGCAAGAAAGTGACATTTATCAAGACCCATCTCTCCAAAGAAACTTCTGAGATGTATCCAGTAAAAGTTAGTCATAAAAATCACCCAATCTTTTTAGATACTGATTTTATGTTTACAAAAGTGGCTGTCTAGCAGGATAGACAGACCACCTCCATGCACTTTTAGAACTGAGCATGTCTCTTTTAAGCAAGTTTGCCCTAAAAACACCTTAAGAATTTTAGGAGTTTGTCAAAGAGCAATATACCCAGTCCTTTGGTGAGGATATTTATTTGCAGTTATGAAGAAGTTCCACAGCGTTAGTACTTTCTTGCATTCATGCTATGTTTCTTATAAATTCCAGTGTTTCTTACAAATTTCACTCTGGCATCTTGCACTAAGCAAGATGCTCCTTTCTGAGAACTGTATACCTTCTACTGTTAAGTCAAATAGAGCAAAAAACTCCACAACAGCTGATCAATATTGTCTTTCATCTCATGAATAGGCACAATTGGAGTATTTTTTTATAAGTTATCTGGGTCCCACTTGCAAGGAAAAACCTTTTCCCTCGAACTGTGATCATTTGGGATAATGAGTTTCTCATCTTGGGGACTTATTTTGTGCAGATTCAGAAGATGATTCCAGGTAGAACTGGGTAAAAATTTATGCCAAAATTCTTTTGTGATTATATTATTTTCAAGAAAAAAAAATTAGCTCAACCTGAAACGTTTTATGAAATTGTCCCAGTACATTGGTTTTTCTGCAGTGAAGGAATATCAATGTCATTGTTGAGTCTGATCTCATCGGGTTTTGTTGTCATTTCTAATTTTTTTTCTTTTTTTTAGTTTCTCGCGTATAAATTAGTTTTGTTTTAGAATTTCCTTCAGTTTCACATTTTAATTTCAGTACAAAACTTTGAAACAAAACAATCTGTTTTCTTCAGGCGGTAGAAAATGCTTGACTATAACAAGTTTTTATTGTAATAGCCTTTCTGATTACCATGATGATACTGTAAATAGTTATATTTAAGAAATTGTGATACACAGCACAGATGGAATTTAATTTCTGTGGAAATTAATTGTTTTATCTTTTTCTGTTCTCACCTTCCTTCTCTGCTCTCCTCTTCTGTATTTCCTTCCCAGCCAACTAAACAGCGTAGAGATGATGACGCTTTAAAGGTGAATTGCCGTCAAGATTTTTAAGGCAAATTTGGGTGATCATATGCTTGGCACAGGGAAGATTATTAGAGTTAATGTGTGCTTAGTGCCATCTAATATGTAGCCAATTTGCATGTTGCTGAAGCCCTATAGATGTCTCCTGAATGAATAACATTACTTCTTACCTTCATTTTTGGTGTCTTTTTTTAACAAGACTAATGATACAAGTTTGAAGGAACTGAAGAGCTTAGTGAAGAGTTAATATGATGTAGTGCCTTTTGTTGTTGTATCACTTATTCTAATCAAGCCGGGGCTGAAGGTAGTTGACACCAAAGGGCTGTGAGGTCATGTTAGTGCTGTACCTGGTACACAGTGCAGTACTGCAGTTGGTGACTTTGTTGGTGAAGCCAGAAACATGGAGACGTGGCCGATCCCTGACTCAGCATGGGTGCCTGTGAAACACCCTGGAGGTGGGAAGCGCCTGCTTCTGTCAACTCTGGCCAGTAGTTGAGTACTACGGATGATGTTCTGGTCCTCTTTGTTCACCTGGGTGTATTTAATTAATTACTGCTCAAGGCAGAAGTCAGGGCCCCTCTTCTTACCAGCCAAAACCAAAGCTCTGCAGTTCCAAATGCGGGTTGCACTGACACGTAACTACTTCACACCAACCAACAGGTGATTTCTTGCACACTCTCCCCTTCCTTTTCCTGTTTTTTAGCACCTCTCCTTTCCATCCTTTTCGCCCCATTCCTTATTAGGCTGTGGAGGCTTGTTTAGCCCAACTCAGCCCCTGCTTCCATGCTGACACACGTTTAGCTGCTGGCTGCCGTTCAGCAAGGCTGCAAGTGCAGCCTGTGGAAGATCTTCGAAGGGGGAAGAGCCCTGCTGGGTTTTGCTGGTTGGAAGTGAGCTATCTTCTTGTTTGGAAACAAGGGATATGCAGTACGTGTTCCTGGTAATACTCATCTTAATGAGATGCAAAAAATACATGCTGTTGTATTTGAGCCCAAAGCCGTTTGTCGTGTGAGGGTACCTTATATCTGCTGAGAGAAACGATACAAGTTTAAGAGTAATTGCTTCAAGACTGTGGCTAATGCTGCAGTCGAATGCAGTGCTCCTGAATCTCTCCAGATAAGGGCTGGTTTAAATAAGGGTCATAGTTCACTTTATGCATTGTCACATGAATAGATGGTTGTCTGAAAGTTAGGCATGTGTAGCAGCATCTGTTGTACTCAAAGATTTATTCCCACTAGGAATGGTGGGTACTAACCACATTTAAAATTCCTCTGTTTTGCTGTATTTTTTTTTTAAAAAATAAATAGCAAGATAGAATGCTTCATAAAAAATGGGTCTTTTCTCGTGCATGGAAATGCTGTCTTTGGTGCAGGTTTGGTTAGAGTGAGAGCTTTGGACTTACATTGCTTCTGTCCCAAGTGACAAATGTCATAAATTTGTCATAAAGACTTTAGATAGTCTCCAAGCCTGCTCTAAACTGAACTTATTCAAATCTGAAGGCATTTAGGGTTTGGGGGTGGAGTTTGTAGAAAAATGGTTTACAGAATTAGAATGTCTTTATTCTTAGTAGGGGAGTGTGTTGTGTCATTCTGGGTTCTCTTTTTGGCTGGTAGGTTTAAGCTGTAAATTATATTACAATAGTCTTTTGTAAGATGCTTAGTTGGTGCATTTAATTAGAAGCAAATATATACCTGACTCCAGACAGAGATAAGAAAGAAAAGATAGTGTGTCCTACTTTTGAGTGCAAAATACTAAGAAATAAAAAATTGTTTGGTGCAGAATTGGAACACTAGAATGACAAATAAGGGAATGTATATGTGTGTTTCTTAGGAGGAGAAAAAACCAGAAGCTTTAAAGATAATGCATCTTTTTCCAGAAGCTAAGGTGAAAGAGCAGTAATGACTACAGTCTCTTTGTACTTGGAATCATTGGCAGAAGGCACCTTCAAGTTTCTTGCTTTAATATGCACTTCTGTTATATTTTAACAGAAAGTATTTGGAAAATAAAGAGTACTTTTGTCCTCTACTAAACCACTTTGGTTGCCAACTTCTTTCCAGAAGTGATGCATACAGTGTGGGAGTGTTTTCTCAGTAAATATACAGATAATGACTCTCTTCCCTGCAAAAATAAAACTGAGGCTGGTGTTCATGGTGTACCCTATATTGAAGGAGTAGTAGAGCTGTGTGTCAGTCCTTCATGCTTTCAGTCTGGGAGAAGGATGGCGATCTCCACTGCTCCATGGGAGCCCGTGTACATGGAAATGCATGTGCACCCATGCAGTTAAAAAGAAAGGATGTGGGAATAACTGCTTGTGTAAATGGTACTTGTGTGGCCCTGCTTTGAACAGGGTGTTGGTCCAGATAACCTCCATGGTCCTCTCCATCTGAAGTTTTTCTGTGATTGTGAATAAAATAACCATAAGTATTGAGCTACTTAATTCCAGTTCTGAGGATCCTGGGTACAGATAATTAGTTTCTACATCACAAGAACTTGGAAAAACTGTCTTCAGTAATGTTTGTGCTGCAGTTTTGTGATGGCTAATGAGCATGTGTTTGTATATATACATAAAATATATGGGTATACTCTTTAATTTTGTTTATGAACCTGGAGACAGGCAGTGACCCAGTTTGCTCAGAAATGATACCATAGCCATGACAGAAGATCAGTAGAACTCTGTTTAATGTCACTGCCTATAATAAAAACAATAGCTTAATAATTATCATAATGATGAAACTTGAAAAGTAACTTTAAGGTTTTCTTTATGGTGAAACTGTTTGCCATTAGAATGTTCTTCTGGTGGTTCAAAAGAGTGAAACTGGAAGAGATGGGTGGACTGATAATTTACCAAATGCTGTCCCAGTTTGAAATCTGCTGAGGCTGAATATAATGGACATTGTGTATCAGCAGGCAGCAGTCAGGCTTGCATAAAATCAACTGGAATTCCCCCCGCTTGCACACAGTGACATAGAGTCCCACAGGTATTGAGTGTTAACAGGGTGCTAAAACATAGCCACAGACTTCAGTAAGGATTTCAGCTGGTATCTCTTGGCCACTACAGCATCAATAGGCAGGCTGGAAATAGGACTTCTGTATTGTTCTCCATGTCATTCTGCTAAGTAGGGTACACTGTTTTGTTCCCCATAAATACATGGACAGTTTTGATCAACAGTACTTACACTGTAAAGCTTCTTTTCACAAATCTATGTTCAAGCAAACCCGTAGCATGAACTATGTTTGATCATTCATTTTCTTCCCTGTACTCACTTAGGCAAGCAGTGGTTAAAGGCTCCCTTCCACATCCTTTTGCTTTGACGCTGTTTGGGGACACGTTGTACTGGACTGACTGGAACACACATTCGATCTTGGCCTGCAGCAAGTACTCTGGGGAGGACCTGCGTGAAATACATTCCAACATCTTCTCTCCCATGGATATCCATGCTTTCAGCCAAAAGAGGCAGCCAAATGGTAAGCTCTCTTGCTTTCTTTTTTTAACTGCAAGTTGGAACTGACTTGCAACAATCTTAATTAGTTTTTCTGTATGGTGTTGGGTGGCTTCACCCGCGTCATGATGCAATTTTTCCAATGCAGAGATTGGGAAAAGACCCAGAGAGAAACCAAATATTCTCTATGTTGTTGATTTCAAGTGCAAACCCCCATCTCTTGCTTTTTTCTGCTATCCTGTTGTCGTATTCCTTTTTCTGTTTCATGTGCCATAACTTTAGGCAACATGGTATTTTTATTTTTAACAAGTAGTAGTTCCTGAATGGAAACTAGTGTTAATTTGGCAGATGACATTAAACAAGGCTAGCTCTGTGTAATAACCACTGTCTTAACCATTGTGTTAATTTACTGTATTTGCGTTTTGGTTTTATATATACAATGCTGCACATTCAGCACAGACATATGAATAGTTAGTGAAGATGAGAAGCGCAGAGCTAAAGTCAGGCTCGTGTTTAGAGCTAAGTGCTATTTCCCCAAGAAGGGAAACGTTCAACATCCGTGCATTTTGGTACCATAAATACCCCACTACTCAGCACTTGGAATTAATTTTAACTTGTTCTGTGTTTATCATTTCCTTCTTTAATCTGTGTTGCTGCCACTGATTCTACCACTCAAATGCCGTATGTGTCTTAACACATGAGATGAGGTCATTCATTATCAGAAGCATTAATCTGTATGATTTATGTTTAACAGCTACAAACCCATGTGGAATTAATAATGGTGGCTGTTCCCACTTGTGTTTGATGTCTCCTACCAAGCCCTCTTATCAGTGTGCATGTCCCACTGGTGTGAAACTTCTTGAGAATGGAAAGACCTGCAAAGATGGTAGGCTTTGTTTTTAAAAATCCTTTTAGATTAAGCACAAAGTAGTTTCTGGAGGGAAAAGGTTTCTTCCGGCTTCACTATATAATGCGCATTAGGCGTGGCAACTTGTGAAATCGTGTGCTTTTGTGGTACAGGTAAAAGTGATTTAAAAATGCCCTCTACTTTTAAATAAAGAGCCTCATAGCTACCTCCAGTTACAAAATGTTGTTTTCAGTTCTGTGTCTGTCATTAGTTCCCTGCCAGTTTTTGGGGGGCTTCTGTTGTTCTCTTTTCTTAGAGAAAATGATACATACCTCCTTCTGTTGTCTTTGAAATGAATCTAACATTATTGTTCATGAATTAGTATTTGGTTAATGGGATTATGCAATAAACACAATTGTTGGGGTTTTTTTTGTTTAAGGTCCGTTGTCTGGTTATTATACACATATACACCTGGAATCTCTTTCAGTTCACATACATAAAGTTAGGCACCTGCATCTGTATAGAAGACTGAAAAGAATGGAATGGTTTTAGAAGTGTTGAAATTCATTCAGCTTTAAAACTTGAGATGTCAGGGCAGCAAGCAGTCACCCAAAACTGGTTTTAGTGTCTTATTGTGGGATAATGTATATGATTTTAAATTGTTATATTGTGTAAGTATTGGTCTAGTGACACTGTGGTTACTGTAGTACGTTGACAGGATCAAAATTAACATTGGGAGATAATCATCTTGCTCATAAATAACCAGCTTTTGTGCAGGTTGTCTCTAAGTGACAAGGGTAAATGGAGAAAGAAACAGAAGGATGCAGTAGAACTTACTGTAAATAGGCTAAATAAAATAGAAATAATACAGAATTTTTTGTTAAATTGTGGTTTTATAACTTAAAAATTCTTCTAGGCTTGTCAGCTACTGTTCAGTGATTTCTTCAATTTCATGCTATTTCATGCTCTCTGCTGATTATTTTTGTGTGGTTATTTGTGTCTCTGTGAACCTTGTTAAAATAAATTGCTGCTTTTATGTGACAAACTCAAAAGCAGCTCCCAATTTAGCCTCACAGGATCGTTTTTAAGAATTTACCAATACGTGCACAAGATGTTTTTCTGCCAGTACAAGGAACAAACTTTAACAATACTGCTGTGGGTTGGTCATATTTAGTCAGAATGTGACACAAATTCACATGCTTTTTAAAAAATACTTGGCTCACACAGATAAAGTTCTTTCTGGCAGTAGGTACCTAAAGCAGTTGTTACCCAATACAGGCATATTTCCAAAAGCAGAGCTGCACAAAGAGCCCATGTGGGGGACGGGGAGTGGTGAAGGTTTGGTCCCTTGCCGAGCAGTAAGGCAGCAGAGGCTGAAGGACTAAGGACAACAGCTGGAACAAGCCCTGGAGAGATCAAGAGCGAGAAATTGCTTCCTTTTGACTTGCTGCTGATAGGAAAAGGGCCAAGGACTTTATACTTTTTTTTTTTTTTTTTTTTTTTATTCAAGGACTGTATCCTTTTGCTCCCCACATGCTGTGTTCTAAAGAACAAGTCATTGTATCACAGGAGTGCCTGCTTCACTGCTCAAGTTCAGCCCCATATCAGAAGCAAGCTACCACGCAGGTTAACAGCCCTGTGCTGAAGTGCTGAATGGCACCTTTCTAAGTATCAAAGTAAATTACCAAGTGCAAGTAGAGGAATGGTATTAAAAAACCCTGAAAGAAACAAACAAAAAAAACCTCTTGTTAAAAGGACTTTAACTTACCATGCAGAGATGCTCCAAATCAGTTCACTTTTTCAGCCATTCCTTATGTCTCAGAACTCATAACTATTGCTCTTTTCTCCTGCTACCTGAACGCAAGAAGTCACATTGTATGTTCCCAGTCAGCCATAAAGCATATTTGGCTCGCAAAATATAGTTGCCATTTTATGAGAAATTTTGTTAACCAGTGCAGATTGGTTACAGCATGTTGCCCATCTGGGCACAAAAACTTTATACAACATTTATCTTATGCTTGTCAATATGACGTTGTGATTTTAACCGCCATTCTGCTACTGTGTCTTTCCAAAACACTGTGACCTTCCCTTTTGAGAAGACAGACGAGTGGGAAGGGGGAAAGAAAATGGAGCCTGTGTTTATTTAGTTCAGTGAGTGTTGCATACCACTGCTTCTTGGACTAAGAAGTGAGTTAGCACATAATCCGAGTGAAACAACCTGCTCAAACAGTACATCAGATCCATTGCTCCTACTTTGATGCTGTGCAGAGCTAACTTTTGGGGGAGTGTGAGGGAGCTTTATGTTCAGCATGTAGAGCTGAGCTTACCCTAAAATAATGAACTATTTCTGGCTGTTTTTTCACGCCTCTCACTGAAGAGAGGTGCCTGTGCTAGGTTTAGGGCTTTTGCAAGTGACGCACAACCTTCCAGCACTCTTCAAGGCAGAAATTCAGTGGACTTTCTTCTGAAGGCTGCAATTACTGATCTGGGGAAACGAGGAGAGCATGGCAGTCAAACAGAGTCAGACTAGCTACAGACCAGATTTTGAGATGTATATCTGTATGTGTTTGTGTGTTGTCTTCCTTTCTTAGGCTGCTCAGTGACCCTGGGGAAGTAAGTTTTATTTTCTTTTTCAGGTGTGTGGGGTGGAGGGGTTTGTTCTGGTTTCTCTAGGCTGTTTTTTTCCCTTTGTACTTGCCTCTTACTGTCTCTGCTGGGAAAGTAGAGCTGAACTCTGAGAACTGAACATTTTCACCTTGGATCTTCTCAGTATATATCTATTATGCCAAAACCCTGAAACACTGGGGGTTCCCATTCACGATTAGAACATGTACATAACTGTGGGGAAGGAGGGAAGGAAGGAGGGAGGGGTGACTTACAGGTGAAGAAAAGTGAAAATATGCAGTACACTAAAATCGTCAGTGCACTAAAATCACACTGGTTCTTAAACTGCATTGTTTCATGCTGAAAGGAGCCTCTTTGAGGAGGGAACTTCATTTCATGCTGCGCTTTTGAGAGCACTGGCCTGGCCTGGAAAGATTTTGACGGGTGAATTTTGAGTGCATGTTTATGGTGTTTGCAGTGCGTTGGCATTGACAGATGATCCTTGCAGCCAAAGGTGAGGCTGGCTGACCCTCCCTGAGCAGTTTCCATGACAACCTAGCATTTTTGGATTATCTTGGTTTATAGGAAATCTTTTCCTCCCTCCCCTTTCTCCCAGTGTTAGTTTCTCCATTTCTGTAGGGTTTTTTTCATTGCACCTTAGAGGAGTGTTACCATGTCTTGTGAGAGCTATTAATATAATACCCTCCATTTAGAAACACTTCTCCATAGTATTTCAGGAAAGGGTAATAACTTGGAATAAAATTAGCTATTTTGCTCATAACAGATAATGCTGGCTGTTTGCTCGTGTCTTAATGTCTATTCCTCTTACAAAACAAAACAGCTAATAACTGAGACGTGGGCTTGTAGCAAGCTCTTAGGCTCCCCCACTGCCTAGGTGAAAGTTTGTAAATCCCTGTTCCTCAGAAGAGAGAGGCAGAATAAGCAGTTTTTGTGTCCAGCTATTCCTTAGTTAAGAATGTACTAAGAGAAGAGTCCTGTCTGAGCACCCAGGCATTTCTACCAGACAGCTTTTACCTACTGCTGTCGTATTGTTGGTAATCTATCATTCTCTCTGCAGGACATACTGAGATTTGTCCTTTTCAGTATCATATGACTGTTCTTCTAAGTTTGGCAGTGCTACATTTAAATGACTTGTTTGATAATTCATTTCACAAGAAAATTTAAGTTTGTCTTACAAGTTCATCATTTGAGTTACATTCTTACTGATGTTTGAAGATCTCTGTCAATGTGCTCAGCTTCTGTCTTAGCCTGTAGTAAACTTTGCCTATTTCCTGCATTTGCTACTACCAGTACAGGTGTGTGGTTTCTACTGAGAAAACTGGTGGTGACTTCAGCTGAGCAAGGAGAGGCAGGTTTCCTCATGTAGAAAAAGCACTCCTTAAGACTTTGATTTCAGCCTTGATTTGGCCATTCAGTTCTCTTCCAGGAAAGGAGTCTATTTTGCCTGTGGATGCTCACATCCTATTTCCCTGCTAGGCCTGGAGGCAGTAATCAGAAATTTGCACTTCCTTTTGCAATTTAGGGCTGCCCAGTGGGTAATTTGCTTTGTCAGGAATAGCCAGAATCCTGATTTGACTGCACAGATCAAGATGCTAATTTAACATCCAAATTCTTTCATTTATTTTGAGGGGAAGAAAAACATGTATGATTTCAGATGCTTTCCTTCTAAGGCAAATTTTAAGGTTGAGCTTTCCTAGATGAAAAAATCTTGTTTCTGTTGTAGTATCAGGGGCTCTCTGACAATAATGACTTTACAATTAAGAAAAGACATTTAGGAAAGAAATATTTTAGTCAAATGTGTGGTAAATCTATTGAGGAGGTATAAATAATCTTGATCTCTCAGATACAGAGAGTGCATTATACATGTCTTAGGTCTAGCATTTCTTATGTATGAATTCCTGGGTTGTGTGTATATGTAGCTGTACTAGCCTGAGCAACCAGTGATGGTTTTAAAGTTCAGTAAGTTACAAATGGCTGAGGCCTGTATAATCATTGAGAAGATGTAATTAATGTGAAGGTTAGCAGGGCATTAGACGCTAGACTTTAAAGCTATGCTGTTGCATGTATTTGCATGCTTGCTCTGTTTCTCCTTTTCTTCCCCTTCCCTTGACTTCCAGTGGCACACAGATTTAAACTATTTTGATTTTATAATAGTGACTTCTTGAGCAAAGTATTAGTTCCAGCACTAATGTAATGCACCAGCCGTGAGCTTGTAATCCCAGCTTTCAAAGTGCTTAATAAAAGTAGGCTAAAGCTCTCAAGAAGAAGAGTCTGGAGTAAAGCTTTTATGTCCATATTTAGACATCTTAGGTAAAGGACTTGATTTTAGAAAAATTGCTAACTAGCCTGAATACCCTATGGCTTGAGGCACAGCTAAAAAGAATCTTGAGCCTGGTTCCCAATTTGAATAGTTTGGGAGGGTTGGCTTTTTAAATAAATTATGGATTGCTAAAATCGTTTAGGATTGTTTGGGAGACCGGCACAAAGGGGAGGTGGAAGTACCTGACTTTAAATATGGAACAGCAGTATGCTTACTCTGCCTGCTAGTATTTGCATGGGAACTTTGTACACCATGGTTTGAAGGCTGTGAGCACACACCCCAGCATACCTAGAG
>JAVHNF010073337.1:6855-17245 GCA_034783455.1 Micropsitta finschii
AGCACAACCCTTCCATCCCTGTGCAGGAGGGTAAGGAGCTAGAGTGAAAAGCCTTTCAACCCATTCAGCAAGGTGAAAGTGACCCCACCATCTACTGAGCGACCAAGAAGCCGCAGATCTAGACATGTCCCAAGAGTATTTGAATCCTCCTGAGCATGGCATAGGAAAAAAAACATGGACAGAAAAGCCAGCCCACCTCTTTTCTCCAGCCTCAGCTTTGCAATGAGCTCTTCAAAATCTCAGACACTGTGGACTTCCTTGTGATATCATCTCTCAGTCATGAGCCCAAAGCCACCTTCAACATATTGGTGACAACTGGAGGCCCCAGAAATGCCAGCATGTTCTGAGCGCTGCACCCGCCCAGGACAAAACTGCCCCTTGCTCCCACCTTCCCCAGCCAAGTAGTTCAGCCTAAGCCTAACAGCCAAATCATGTCCTCAGCCCTTTCCTCATCCACCCACCTATACCAGGCATGCTGCAGCTAAAGCTCTAATGGGGTAATCCTTCTGGCAGGAAAGGAAAAGCTGCTGCAGCAGCCTAAGTTTTACTGGGCATGTAATCACATTTCCTACCTATCCTTGCCATGATGGAAGCTTTCCTAGTCCAGCACAAAGAAAGACCCTCTTGGTGTCCTCATGGCTTTCAACCCTCCCCCTCTCTTCCCCACTGCTACGGTCCTAAACTGAGGAGTAGAGACAGCCAGCTCCAGTCCTAAAGGAAATCAAATGGAAGTTGTTCCTTTCAACTCAGCTGAAGAAAAGAGCCCATGATTGGCTGCAAGCTCTGAGCACACTAAATGAATTTCCTATTAGCCCCTGCAGAAAGATGGAGACTTGGGAAATGGATTCTCCAATGGGTTCACCATGAAATGTCCATCTGGCTTCTTAACTAAGCATTTTCTCATGTCCAGTGACTCCCCTGAGCAGAAAATGAAAACATAATTCCACCACATATCCAACAAGTCCTGCAGAGCCAGAGCTTCCACTCTGGTGGCAGAGGTTACACACACCTCAGACCACAAATATCTATCCAAAGCACAGCCAAAAAGCTTAAACACATTTTCAGTAGAACTCCACAGTGCAGGGTGTCAGGCTCATTTTGCAAGGACTGGTAGGTGCCTGGATATCAGTTAAAGCTGGCAGGCCTCAAAATAGCCTTTTGCAGTATTTCCAGCCTGTAACATAAAGCATGGGTGCTATTACTGAAAGCATCTGAGAAACACAAACGTCTGAGGCTCAGCTTCAAAATGACCTTTGTTTCAACATCCACAGCTTCCTCCATGGATGTAATATAGTCAAAAGCGACAGATGACTAACCATTTAATACTAAAGAAATCGACCAGACCACATTGATGCAGACAGAGGCTATGCTTACAGGTAGACAGCAGATGCACAGAAGTGACTTTTCCAGGGCTATACAGCAAAGAACAACAGAGACTTAACCCCAGATCTTCCAAACTCTCCTTTTTTTCACAGACCACTGTGCTTTCCTTTCTTCTTGCTATTAAAAGCCAACTGAAGGGATACAGTATGGCTGCATGGACATGCTTAGCACCAGACCTCTAGTGAGGAGCGTAACTGAGAGAATCCACTGCCTTTGCAAGATGGGAAGAAAGTGAAGGGGAACAGCAGGGTACTCCTGACTAGATGTAAAGAAAAGCAAAGGGTTTTATTTTTTGCCTTTTCTGTGAATAGATGTCTATATTTCCCTGATTAACAGCAAGGCTGAGCCCTAGCTAGAGAACAGCAGGAGAGACTACAAATGGGGTCTTTTCAAAGCACCATTTCTCTATAAATACCAAGCATGAGCTGTTGCCCACGAGAGCAGCCCATTACATTTCTGGGTTGCTCTCACTTAGCCATGCAGGAAGCCAAGCTGGTTGACTTAATGACCCCCTTCTGGGTTTCAAACAAAGCAACATCATCCCCCTAAGGATCCAGAAGGACCTACTAAGGTACTAAGCCAGTGTAAAATATGTGAGAAAGTCAACTTTGGCCCAGGACTTGTGGGGGCAGAAGGGATGGTTCAGCTCACTCCCAGGCCTGAGGGACCACTGATTCATCTGTATGGAGATGCCACCACGTGTGCTGGCCTTTCTTATCACTTTTTAATAAAAAGAGAAGTAATTTCTTCTGATATAGAGCACCACATGCAGGAGGGAGCGACCCAACTGCCCTTAGCTCCAGAAAAGAGTCTGCCACAATGCCTATATAGGGATGTGGATGCTGTAGGAAGGGCATGGGGACAGACAGAGGCACCAGAAGTGGATGTGTTCAACTAGACAGACGATGAGCTGCTAGGTTAATGATGGGCTCTGTGCTGGGTGGTGGAAGGGGGAATCAGCCAGGTAAGCTGGAGGGATGGGAGAGGAGGAGGACCTGCATCACATTTTAAAACTGTTTGCTCTGGCCCTAGTTGCCATTATGAATTTCTTCTACCCTTGGCAAAAAAGATGCAAAACCCAACCTAGTGTAAAATTGGAGGACCACTCAGTATTTTTTGGCTGGTGTTTGGTTCAGGTTTTTTTTTTCCCCACAGCCAGCTTCAATTCTCTTCAAACCTGAGCTCACCCTAGCGATCCCCTCAGCAAATCCAACAACTCCAGGATTCTCCATCCCTGCACCAGGAAAGCACTTAAATACACATACACCCCAAGAGCAGATCTTCCCTCTACCTTCTCCGATCTAGACCTGAGGGCTCAGTTGTGTCTTCTTACATAGATATTTTTATGGAGGCAGGGGAATTAAGTTTTATTAAAATAAAGGCTGTGATTTTCTCTGTCACATGCTCCCACAACATAGGAGTTCAATATGACATGTATCACCAGGGGGGCTACCAGTAAAACTGCAGGAACTAGCAACAAAAAGACCTAGGTTCAAGGCTAGAGGCAAAGAAAAGACGCAACATGACAAGGGGCTTAACATCTTGTATTGCTCTCACATGTGTCCTCAGGTCAGGTGTGGAGCAGAGACAAGCACCATTTCTGTGGCAAGGCAGCAACGAAACCATGTTGATCATGTTTTCCTTGTCCTATGAATTTCATAAGGCTGTTACAGCTGCAGCCACGTGTTCCACACACAGCTACAGACAGAGAGGATTTTATTCTCGCTAAAGCTTAATCTCTAATCCAAAAACCTACGTATAAAAAACAGAGGAAAGCAAGCCATGTGCAGCTTTCACCATCCAAGAACTGGCAGCACAACCACCTGGGTGCAATAGGACAGAGACGACAATACTGAAGTGGATAAAATCAACTGTTCTGTAAAAGCTTCCTGGGACCACTGGTTAATTAAGCTGCCAGCAGATAAAGGTCTATATAAAAGGCTCTGATCACCTTCAGCACCCAAGATTAAAGAGGATGAGCGGATTTGAGTGCCCACCCCCTGCCTACCTGCAAAACTCAAGCCTATTCTTTCTCTGCATGCTCTCTACTTTCACAGAGTAACAGGAGTTAAAAACAAATCCACACTCCTTCAGCAAAAGCAAAGACACTGCCAAGCACATGAACAACAGGGATAAGGCAAGCACAAGCCCAAGCCGTGCAAGCTGCCCAGAGTTACTATTTCTTGAAACACAGACATCCCTTAGTGCAAATAACTTTCAAGAGGTGCAAGGGATACAGTATCCATTATGAGACACTTATGGACCCATCCTCCTCTTGGGAGCATCATTTGGGACTTGATGAGCAACTTTTTTGCTTTGCCCATCCATATTCAGCCCACCAGCAGTCACATCCCAGCTTTCCCTATGGACAGTGAAGTGGCTGCATTCTCACCCAAGGAACAATGGACCTAAGCCATCCATGCTGTGCTCCAGCGGCCTCAGCAGAGTTAAACCCAGGCAGGGCCTTTAAAGAGTGCTCCACTCCACAGGGTGAACTGAAAAGGAAAAATTGACTTGGAAGCTCAAGAACAGATAGGAATAAAGAGGGACTGTTCTCTAGAGACCTTCAGTAAACAAGGCATTCTGATGAAAACCACAGTCTCAGCAAACAGGAAAGTGAAAGACTGCAGTTATCTTTTCGAACACACTTGAAGATGCTACAGGACTGAGTGGTGCTCTCCTCAAACCTTTCCTTTCCAAAAGTGATGGCTTCCCAGTGTACCTTTACCCTGCTGGTGACCCACAGAGTCCTTGTCACCACATTCCCAACCTTACGTTTAGATCTCACTCAGGAGCTGAAGCCAGAAGTTACGTGGTTTAAACACTTCTGCTGAGATGAGTAGTATCATTTTCTCCTGGCTCCCCACGTGAATTACAGCCCCCCCTGGGCAGTGCAGAATTGCTTTTGAAGAGCAGCTAGAAACACTTCAGCACTTTCTGAGCAGATAAAAGGAGAGCTGTTGAATCCAGTACATTCTGGGGAAGAGAGAGATTTGCTTCCCAATGGCTATTTACAACACTAGCACAGCCTGGCTAGGACTGCATTAACCACCTCTGTGCTCTGGCAAAGTTACCATCACCTCTCCACACTCACTTTTGTCATAGGAAAGAACATTACTCAAACAGCACCTGGTTAACAGCAAATCCCAGCAAATTCTTACACCCCCAGCTGCCATCCAGGTTTTCTAAGGCTCTGACTCCCAGTGCACTCCAGTCAGAGCCAGCCCTATTTTCACAGACAGTTGAAGGCCAGCAGCTGGAAAGGCTATAAAGTGGAGCTCCAGCAGGAAGACATAGGCATGTCCCTGTACTTCTCTAAAAGACAGCAGTGGAATGGGCTCCCAGTACTTCATAGCAGCACAGCACAGATGCAGAGCAGTACACTGGTAGCAGTATGGTCTCCTCAGTGCTAGCAGCACCTCAAAACCAGTAATGAAACTACAGGGCTGAGCAATAGCACTTTACCTCTCCTTCCTCTGCATCTCACTTATCCCAATTTCACAAGACCTTCCAGCAACACACAGCTCATTAGTATCTTTCATTGCTTTGTTTAAACGCTTTCCAAACCCATTTAATCTTTAGCATCCACAGTATCCTGTAGCAATGAGTTCCGCAGTTTGCCAGCATGTCATGGTAAGCAATTTCTCCTTTTGAAGCATCCACAAAGTCATTTCACTGAAGATGCAGAATGAGATGAAAAAGCAGGAGGCAGTCTGGAGAAGAAGAAATAAAACCATCACAGCTTTAGGAAGAAGAACTGGCAAGGAAAGGTTAAATGAACTAGGTTCATCCAGCTTAGGGGAAAAAAAAAAAAGAAAGGAAAAAATAAAAGGAGAAGACTAAGGCACAGAGGCATAACAATCTTCCAGTAGCTAGCAGGTTATTAAGACAGCAGTCGATTGTTCTCTGTGTTCAGTGGCAGAAGAAGAAATAATTTAACTTGGAGCAAAGAAAGCTTAAAGTTTAGACATTAAAAAAAATCACACCAAGAAAAACCCCAAAACACCCCCACCCCCATCTTTCTCACTAGAACAGATACTAGGGAAGCTGCAGAATTTTTCACTGGAGACATCTATGGAAAGGTTAAACAAACACCTGTGCAGTGAGGAAAGGCGTAATTGATCTTGCCTCAATGCCAACATAGGGAGTAGATTATCTGCAGAGTCTCATTCTAGCCCTCTGCTCTGCGATACCAACAACAAACTTTCAAAATGACTTCTTCATGCATTTTTAATTGCATTTTAATTTTTGTCCTCATATAGCTGGAGACAAGCATAAAAAAAAAAAAAAAAGCTGTATCTAATAAATCAGAAATTACATGTTTTCCATTTTTCCAGTGTAATAAAAAGATGTAAAAGTTCCAAATCGGAATAGATATATGTTAAGCTATACAGTTGTGCCAATAAATATGTATGGGTGTCGCATCCCCTTTTGCTTTGCCAAAAATAGTACCAAATTATGCCAACCAATGAGAAACTATGTTTCATTAGGAAATGAACTTTAAAATACAAGATTAAAACGTGTTTCTTAAATCAAGATTTCCTGCCTGTTGATTTAAATCACGATTAAAATGGGTGATTTAAATCAACCATCCTGAAGAAAATATACATCTTTCTCAAGTCTTGAGGGTACTTCTACATGAGAAGACAGTGGTACCCTAAAGATGAGTCAGATAATTCTAGTGTCTATTGCTCTGCTCTTTCTCCAGCTAAGGGGTCCTATCATATTCATCTTCTCTGAAGAAAAAAGCAATTTACACGCCCAAGCCTGACACCCTCTGTCCCTTTCATTACCCCTTTTTGGACCTTCTGCCTGCGCAGTTCCCCTGCCCAAGGAGCATCATCAAGACATTTCAAGCTGACACAGAATCAATCTCAAACAAACTTCCCTGCGACAATTATAATCAGATCCTCCCTGGATGCAAATAGTGTTTCTGAGCGTGGGCTCCAATCACGGCTCGTGAATAATTACACCAGGATTTCAAAAGCCGCCCTCAAGAACAAGTGAAATGTGGAATCAACATGCTTTCTCACGTGGCTGGAAGTACACAGACACGAAAGGAACTGCTTGCCAGCAAGACACAGTGCAGAGGGCCCCAAAGACCTCATTACAAACAGATATTGGATATTTCATCCCAGAGCTGGGGCTGTGGCTTGTGTCAGGGATGCACTACACCTTCACCAGACCACAGTCACTTTCAGGGCAATCTTGAACATTTTCAGCCAGGAGTGGCTGAGCGTCTTGTCTAAAGCCTTTTGCCTCCTTGCTCCCATCCCAGCAGATGTCCTCTTTGCTGATCAATGGACAGGGCAGGTTGATATTTATTAGACACAGAGTGGGTTGTTCTAAGTGAACTTCAGCCTAAGCCTAAAGGAGTCATGAGATTTATGGGGTGAGTTCTGGAAATGCCACTGGGAGCTAGAGCCATACCTCACATGCTTGGGTGGCACACTGCCAAAACCAATCTCTGGCTCCAAGAACACACACAGCCAGGTACTTTCATCTGTGGTTCAGCCCCACAAAGTGAAAGAGAAGTCACAAACAGAACAGAAGTGCACTGCCAGGCATCACATTCCTCAGCCACGGTCTAGAGCATCCGGGTGCCACAAAAGGTGGTGGCTCCACATTTCTGCAGAAAGTTTTGGTCCATGGATGGGCAGGCCATGTCTCCAAGGTCATGTCACTGGCTTCATGTAGAAGCAGTTCCCTTCCAGAGTTCTGAAGGGAATTACAAACTCCAGAGACACTGTGATTTTCAGACTACCGCACCAAGACCATCACTAGAGGTGCAAAACACTGGTGTTTCAGCATGTGCTTGTCTATCAGAAGTAGGCTGAATGCCAGTTCATTTCCCTGGGCCCATAGATACAGAAGGGACAGAGACAGAAAACAAAGCCCTAAGTGGGCACCCCTGGCCAGGACACCTCCCAGCTTTCTCTTTTCTCCAAATCAAAGATCAACCTGGTAGTTCCAAACGTTCCCCAAACGGCTTCCACCATTTTTATTTATGTACTTACCTAATTGATCTGAGCTACAGAGGAACAGAAAGCTAGCAAGGAGGCAGAACTTCAGTTATTGCAAAGCCAGAATGACTCTCCAGTCAACACAGGTACAGATCCAGCCTACCTGACTGACTTCTGTGGGCCATAAGGAATATCCCAGTGGCAGAATCTGCCTCTCAGTATATAATAAGTGGAGGAAGATATCCTGAGCTAACAAGGAAAACTTTCCAACAACAGTGCATGAACTGGAGACAACTCAGCCCAACACAATAGCTCTAGGAATCACGCTGTTCTCAACCCCAACTAGCCCATCCAGGAAGGAAATGCCTCATGACCATTTTAACTGCCTTGGAGATGGCAATTTCAGAGAAACAGGAGTAGGAGTAGGAAAAGGCATCAGCAAGGATGGAGGTGGAAAGAAGAAACAAGGACAAATTGAAAGAAATAACCAGAGCTCTAAGAGGGAGTAGATAACCCAGAATCAACTTGAAATTTTCTCAGCGCATACTGAAATTTTATCAGAAACAAAGCAATTCAACCAAATGACGTTTCAGCAGGAATACACCAAAATGAAATCAGGATTTCACCACCTCCACCAAAAGTTGTCATTTTATCTGGTCAAAAATCAAAGAACTGTCAACATTTTGATTTTTTTTTCTTCCTTATTTGTTCTTATTCTTGCCATTAAATGCAACAGAAAGAATGGCACCCAGGCAGGATTCACCTGCCTTTTCCTTCCCACCTATTCTAACTTGCCAACACATCCTTTTTCAAACAAAATATAAAGAGTCCGTGAAATGAAAAGCTAACTTCTGTTAAAACTTGTATTTGCAAAAAGTCAAGGAATCTTTAAATCTGAGTACAGAATAGAAAGACTACAAAAATATTACTAAAAACAAGCTTTAAGCTTCCGATCAAGAGAAGTTTCTGTTTGGTGCAATGGAACTCTTGGCATTTTCTTCTTCACATTGACTGCTATATTGTTTTTTTCAGGGTTTTTTTCTGGTTTAACATCTTCCCTCTCCATGAAGCTGGACAAGACAACAGGGCACTGGGCAAGCAAGGTTCGGGATTTCCAGCTTTGGCTCAAAAGCCAAAATCTGTTGCTGACTGCTTGGGTAGAACAGCAGAGAGAGGCCAGAGTGAGCATTAAAAGCAAATTCACCACCTTCCACAGGGCATCTTTTTCCATCTGTCATCCCAAGCAACTCTCCTCGCAGCACGAGAAGCAGGCCAACACCTAAACATGTTTTGCAGACCCTCCCGTGATTTTGCACTCACCCCACAAGGAAACTGGCAATGAGCTACGGCCTAGTCTCCCTCTCCTTCTCTCAGCAAGCAAACTGCCTGGCCCTGGATTCTGTCATTAGAGACAGGAATCGTTAAGAATTCATGCCCACTGCCAACACTGCATTTTTTGGAGAGGTCCTGCACTCAGGCAGAACTAATGAGCAGGCAAAGCAAGAGAACGGCAGTTAAAGCAGAAAACACGCACACAAATACAGCCAAAATGAGAATGCAGACTTATCTGTAGGTCTTCTCCCCTCCAAGGTACTTCAGCAGCATCGCATAATGAAATGTTTACCCAGGGGAAAGGATGATTGTCATACCTGTTATACGGATGGGGAGGCTGAGGTAGGAAGGATCTAACTACCCAGACGTGGAGGGATGTGCTCGAACTGGGGCTGGATTTGAAAGGACTGATCCTGACATATTCATTCAGCCAAGGAGACCACAAGGTGAAGAGAGCACCCTTGCCTACATGGCTCTGAAGGTTGCAAATTCTCAGCTGTAAAAATAGGCCAGATAATACCTGTCTGAAGGGGATTTACCCTGTCGTACTTGCAAAATACTTTGCAGTCATTGGACAAAGGATTTTATCAAAATTCAGCCAGAGGCTGGATGAGATATTAACTTCTCCCTCTTTCAGCTACTGCAAAAATATCCTGCTGGTTTCTGGGAGCAGAAGGCTGTGCTTCCTCCTGCATTTCTGTGCCTAACAGCCATCCTGTGGAGCATGTGCTTACCACTAATAAGAACCCTAACTGCAATGGAAGAGCAGAGGACTTAATCACATATAGAAATAGGACATGCAGAGAAAGGATTCACAGAGGAACAGGCTCCCTTTACACCCATAGAGCAGTTTACATAACGAATGATGCTCTTCAATGTATACACTTCCGTATACAGCTTTACTGAATTGTGGCTGCTGGAGAATTGTAACTAAAGTATTTCTCACTCATATCTGTTTATGTTGCAAGCCATAATGTTACAGCAGCATTTATTCCTTTTTTCCTTTCTCTTCCCCTGCCTGCTTTTTCCCCGAGCATCCAATTTTTTAGGCCTATAACCCTGAAAATGATGAAAGTCTCCCATTGATTTCAATTGGCTTTTGTTTAAGGCCTTGATAGCAGAGAGAAAAATTGAATGATCATTCATTGAATGAGACAGATTTGGCCCAGTTCCCCAGATGGTGTAAATCAGCATGAACCCACAGAGCTCAGAGGCTCCCTGCCCTCTGCTGATGACTTACCCCACTTCTGTACACATAAGGAATTTTAATGATGCTGTCTGGATTTGTGGGCACATGGACACAGCGTGCAGCTTTTAATGCTGCTCAACAGCTCCACCTCATTCGCTTTCAGGACACCCCGTCCCACGGGCTAGAAGACAGTGTTTGAAGCTGCCAGAGTCCTTCCCTGGGGTACAAGCCTTTCCACTGCCATAAGGTATCCCAGTCTACTGGATCTTTACTTCTAGCAAAAGGCGAGCATGCTGCTAATCCCCGTATTCAAATCAGGATGCTCTCGATATGTTACACCAATATTCTGGAGCGTGGTATCAGAATGGTGAGGAACAGGCAACTGTTTATGTATTTATTTTGCCCCCTTGCCTCTCCTTACTCAACAGAGGGAATTAACTCACCTAGGCCCGGACACGGACAGGATTGACAGATTGAGAGCTCTTTCTCGATTCCGTGGGTGGTGGTGCATGGCCGTTCTTAG
>JAVHNF010073350.1:0-12016 GCA_034783455.1 Micropsitta finschii
ATCTGGTGCAAACAACTGCAAACAATATATGAGGAGAAAACGAATATAGAAATATATGAATATAAGGAGAAAAAAACCTGCACAGTGAGTGTGTTTAAGCCCTGGAATAAATCGCTTAGAGAAGCTGTGGAATATCCATTCTTGGAGTTCTTCACAACTTGTTTGGACAAACTGCTCTGTGATTCTGTGGTAGAGAAGTGCCATTGCAGAATTATCTTAATGATAAATAATAAGTATAAAGGAAAAAGCATTCAGACTGCATGTCTGCCATCCATAATCAGAAACACTGACACAAAGCTTCTTGTTCTTACCTGCAGTTCATAGAAACAAAGCACACAGGTTGGAGTGTGATAACAAAACGTCTTCTAGGCTGAAAAAAAAACCCCAAACCAGTGATAATTAATTCTCAGATGAAGAACTGTGTGGCATGCTAGTACTGCATTCATATCTTTTCAGACTGGCAAATCTGAACCAAGGTATTCATCAGAACAGTGGTTGTGACTGTCACTTTTCTTGTGGTATTTGATAGCTGCTCACTATTTCTCAGAGGCAGTCCTTTGCCTTTTTAAGGTGGTGCATTAGATACCTAAAAACCATCCCTGCATTCCTGGCTTCATTTCCTTTGTTGTTCAATTACTTTCACTTTTGGCAAATATGTCATTAATCTATTAGCATCATGTGTTTTGGTTTCTTTTTTAAATAAATTGATACAGTTGTATTTTTTACAACTGCTTTGATTCTCTTTTAATCTTTGTAACCAAGACTGATTTTTAAAATATATATTTTCTGTAATTAAAATAAATAGGAATGCATTGATACTTTTTAGAGCTGTTTCCAGTTTTTAGTGGAAAATGAATTCTTGAAAGCAAAGCAAACAAAGGAAGATGCAAACAACTGATACCCAGCTTCATTTAAGTGCTAACATTTCCTCTCCCCGTCCCACTGTACCGAGAGGTTAATTCTACACTGCTGATTCTCATTGCCAAACTATTAAAAATAGTACTGGACAACCTTATTCAGTTTTCTTCAATAATCATATTAAATGAGGGTGAAGTATTTCCTTTAATATTATAGTAGTTTAATGTTTAATTAATTCTGTGTTATTTAACCATATTAGAGACAGGTGAATGTCAAAATCTTAGAGCACTAAAGTACTTCCCTTGTTTTACAATAACTTTAAGCTATGCTTATTACAAAACAAAGTAAGATTTTGTTACTTTTCTGCACCAGCAGGTACCACACCACAGCAAGCCTCCATGAAGAAGCACCCTGATTCCTAGCATCACAGCCATTTCTCTCCAGAAAACTGTTCTCCAAGTGAAAGAAAGCAAGCAACACCTTTAGACTTGCTGGATTAAGCCATTTGGTAGTAAGTGCTCCACAGTGGAAATGTAAAGTTGACAGGGATAACAAATTGAGGTTTTCCAGCTTTAATGCTACCCACTCTTTTGTGCAGCAGTGCACAGGGCCAGAGGAGATGTGGAAATCAGTACATGCAGGAAGTTGACAAGAGGGCTGTATGTAAGGAAAGAGAGACAGCACAGTACGTGTACTTTCACTAAGTTACCTCAAAAAGTTTCCTTTTCAAAGTTCGGTTTGACTGGAAACAGTCTAATAACTGTAAAGCAAACCTCATAACTTCCAAGGGCAAAGGTGCCTGGATGACTATTGCTGACCACAGCAAGCATACACACAGGCTCATTAACTTCAGAAAAGGCTACAATTTATAAGAAAAGCCTGTTGACCAAATTCGGCATTTGTACAATTTATGGCAGGCTACATGGTAAGCTGTCACACAAGAAATTCTGCACAAGAAACCCAGTTGTGGAAATTCAAAGAACTGTTAATGTGCAATGCAGTGCTCAAGTGTGCCCCAGGCAGCTATTTTGTGCTAGAGACAACATCTTATGCATTAAATTAGTATTTTTAAACTAACCAAGAGGCTACCCACTTAACTGAGATAATAGCTTCCACTAAATTGAAGGAGAAAACCACTGCCTCTTAATCCACTGCATGGTATAGCCACTAACTTAAAATACAAAACAAAGTAAGGCATAAATCTGCTAGACGAAAGCAAAATGCAGAGTGACAAAATGGCCTTATGTAAGAGCAGAATATGTTGGAATTTATATGCTGTATATAAAGACTGAAATGACAAGTTAAAAGAAAAACAATGTGCAGAATGTATACCAAATGAACAGAACCATTTTGATGCAAAAGTGGTTCATTAGAGCAATTCCCACTCAAGCAAAATTTGTATACTTAAAAGCACTGATGCACAGAACATACCTTTGCAATGTGGTCACTCTGCAGCTGCTAAGTACATATCCAACCAGATGGCAGGAATCTTTGCAGCTCCGCTAACTGAAGTGAAAGGTGAGAAAGCTGGAGGTCTGACTGGTATCAGATTCACTCCCTCTCTTCCCCTCTCCTAAGTCGCAAACTGAGATGAATTTAAACCACCAAAACATTTTACCTTAGATGGCACAGATGATGACACTTGACACGATACAGATACTGCACCGACAAGAACATGGTAATAAACACAAAAGCATAACAAACATTTAACTAGTAGACTACATGTGCACAGCTGTTCCAGAACATTAGTAATCCCAGGCCACCTTGGATGAGAAGGCACATCAAGATGCAATTAGAAGTCTTTCTGCTTTGCTGAACTTACTCAAGCCTTTCTGAAATCTTACTGCCTTACTGGAAGCTCCTTTTTGAACTTCCCATAAGTGAAGCCCATATCAGGTACCTGCTTAAGACCAGTCAGTCCTTCAAGTGCTGACAGCAACAGATACAAGTACCTATGGCTGGATGCCTCTAATTCCAGTTTACCATGGATATGGCAGCAGTCCAGGTATGAGCAAGAGAGAACAGGATCTTCAGCTCAGCACAAGATCACAGTTTACAGGAGGGTCATATGTTTTTCCTATGTCACTCGCATTCGATAAGGGAGTATCTTGGAATCTTTCTACGGATTTCTATAATTTACAGACTGGCAAGCTAGACAGCACCTAAAGAATAAAATAAAGGAAGTGTACTGCCAGCCACAGCTCTTAAAGGGACAAGAGGATAATTTGTAGCCAAAAAGAATAGAAAAAAAATGTCTTGACCTTGCTTACTTATCTCAGGCACAAAGTATCATACACAAGGATGTCAACTTAATTATGAAAGGGACATTAATTACAAAGGGAAAACCTTTAAGACTGTATAAACCTGATTCAGTTAAACATTTTAAAAAGAAGTTAGCACAATGCATGGGGCTAAAAATTGCCTTCTAGGTCTGCAACAGATCTACAAAGAAAGAGTAAGTTCAACAGAAAAGCAAAGTGTACCAGGAAGCAATTAGTACATAAAAACAAACACAGCTTCCTAATAGCACATAGGACATGACAGTCTGAATATTAGATAAATCTGACTACGTAATAGTACATGATACTAGTCCAGTTGCATAAGCTTCTCTCCAAATATCATTTAGGAATACACATTCAGAAGAAAGCCATCCTTAATAAAAAAGAATTAACAATAACTTCAATAAAGGAGATACATTTCTAAATCATCAAGGCTAACATAGCTGATTAAATACTGGTCACAGGTCATTTTTGCAGGCCTTCTTTAAACATACAATTGTTTCAGTGAAGACAGGAATCAATATGCTACAAGTTTACAGGAACAGTTCTCAATGACTTCTGAAAAAAGATCCTTGCAAGATGATCCATGAGTAACCTCTGGGAATGGGAACTACACATCATCCTGTACTGAGATCATCAATTATGAATGGGAAGGCAGGTGTATGCTTACATGATTTGTATGTCATTACCTTCCTTTGCATAACTTGCTTTAGCTAACAAATCTTTCTGGAAATGAATAGTCACCTGAAGCCTGGATTTCACTTCCTGGTTTTCTGTCAGTAAAATACAGCAACCAGTTGCAAAACATCTGTGTTTAGCCAGCATAAAAGAAAGGGGAAAATGTTTTCTCAGCTATTGCCCAACCAGAGATCTGTTTCTTAAGCACTTACTCCAATTTGACCATTGCCCAATGAATGGCAATCTTATCTCATTGAATACCCTTGTTCTTGTACTTTCCTAAAGTTTAAGAGAGTCTCTCATGTCAGAGAGAAAAGTAACTACAATTGAATCTGGTCTCTCAGATCTTTGGCACTGAAAAAATACAAAAGGCTAAGTGACCTTAAACTTCTGTAAACTTGGATGCTATTAATTTCCTTTGACTTACTTGGTATCCATAGCATAACTATGGCTACAATAACAAGAGAAGATAAAAATACACATAATATCAAATTTTAGCAACACACCTATCCATGACAGCTCTGCCCCATAGAATATTGGAACAACTACTGCTTTTTTTACTAGAAAAAGCAACAAAGAGAAGTTTAAATAGGTTAAGGATGGAAAGAGATTTATTTGGGAATAAATAATAATTAAAGTCTCTTTACTAGCTTCCATCTTGATTCTTATAACACCACTCTCCCATGTATAAACTACATTAAAATTCAGTATTGCTTGGGGCTGTGTGGCCTCTTCAGAGATTTCTGACAAGAAAAAGCAAGATTTCCTTTAGATGTTAAGCACAAAGGAATTACTTACTGCTTATGTCCACAGAAACAGTATATACAAGTGCTCGCATTTCCTATTTCATTAAATAAAAAAAAAATAAAATTCCCACAAAAATAACCCAAGCACCCAGTGCCTAAAGCTACAAGACTTCTTTTGATCTAGCAAAAATTCTTATCTGAATTTGCCAGGGAATTCAGCAAAAAATACTGATGTTGCAGTTTTAAAGCTAGAAGGCTGCAGTTCTGCCTTCACTGCTCATTCCACCTCTTCCAATATTCTGCCTTTTCCCAGCATTAGCACTCATGCAGCGGCAACAGCAAGTTATTTCAGGAAGCTGGTAATGACGAAGATTAATGTGGAAAGTGATCTTTTCTGATCAAGCCAGCTCCCTGAACTGGCTTGCTGTATGGTTGCATGATTATCAATAGTGGCTCAGTGGCAGGAACACAGCAGTTGAGACTTGGGTTGGCTTACACTGCAGTAAAGTCACACTGTAACTTGCTTTTACTCTCTAGGGTGAGGTGTCTCTGCCCATGGCAGAAGGGTTGGAACTAGATGATCTTAAGGTCCTTTCCAACCCTAACTGTTCTATGATTCTGTGATTCTTGGACATGTTCTCCTGATCCCAACAATCTTGGCACTAGCATTCATAGTTCTGGAGCAGGACATCACTGCATGTTGCCCCCCTATTTTGTAAGTGTACTCTCTTACAACACCATCAAATCCCATTTTACTACTTATATTTCTTGTACATGGGTACACTACTTTTACCAAGGTTATGCTAGCAGTCCCAAACTAGCCAACAAAAACAGTCTTCCTTGGCTGTCTCTATAAGTCAATTCCCAGAAGACAACCTGCTGGCACTGCCATGTCCAGTTCAACCTCCACAATATATGTCCTTTGTGCTCCCTCCTCTGTGTCTCAGTGCTAATGTTTGACCATGTTGAGGAGCTGAATTACCAGAAACTCCCACCCCACTTCCCCACCAAACAAATCCAAAACATAACCCCCACACCCCCAAAAAAACCCAAGTGAAGAGTTTCTACTGGTTCAGCTGCCCATGGACCAGAGAAATGCAAACTTGATAAAGAGAGGTGGAAACAGAGACTGGTGGAAAGGAAACCTTTTGGCAGCAAGTATAACTTCAAATCATACTCCCTGAACCAAAGCTAAGTCAACTATGAAAAAAACATTCACTGGAATTTGGGCTTCATTTGTTCTGAAGTTCACACAGTCTAGTTTCCAAACATAATATGCACCTTAAGTAAAAGCATAATTTAAAAACAGACCATTGCGATTTAAGATGTTTATATTTGTAAGTTGGGTTGGTTTTTTTTTTTTTTTTTTGGTCTAATTGCAGCAGCAGAGAGAGCAATCAATCACAAAATTAGCAATGCCAGATTGTTAACAAGGTCCCTAAATACTATCTTTAAAAACAGAACAATGAATACTTTATGCAGTAATTTTGGAAAATGTGCACATATGCTTTTTACACAGTGCACACACTGCAACACCAACTCATTAATGTTTTCCTAAAGCAGTAAGTACACAAAATATATATACACTAAAAAAATATACACTAAAAAAATATACACTAAAGTACACAAAAATATAAAAGCAATCCATAATGACAAGTTGCTTTAAGTACCACAGATAACAGGAGGAACAGACAGATAGATTTAGTGACTGACATCATGACAAGAACAAACAGTATTTCTTGTGAAAGTCTGAGATCAAGTGAGTAAACTACTTTTTACTTCTTTTGCTTTTTCTTCCAAAGCTCTTGACTCTGACAGTTACTAGGTAAATTTAAAAGCTTGCGCTCATATGAAATTCGGAGTAGCTCATCATAGTTACTGAAAGTTACTGGATTTTTCCCTAGAATAACAGCTCAAAGTCTTTCTAGGACCTCTCGATCAGGAGCACATCTCAAAACTACACTATGCTGTATACTCTTTCCTTGGTGAAATGTTCAGTTTCCTTCTCACACTTTTACTGTATTTTCTGAAGATAACTCTTGAGGTCTGCTACGGCTAGAACCAGCTTACTGCCAGAAGCTGGCAAGATACACACTCCTGTCTCCAACCCAGTGAATGATCTAAGCTCAAAGATGAATTCAAACTCCAGAGACACTAGATTTCATAATAAAGTCAAACACAATGAAATGAATTCATGGAAACATGGTGTACAAAGACAGGTATTTTTTCCTGTGTATTATTTAATAACATGTAATATAGTCGCTCATTTGAAAAAAGAGCACACAAGGATAAATCAGTGTTGGCATGGGAGAAGAGACTAAGAGGATCTTAAGCAGCTAAATAAGCAGCTGCTAGACGTTCACAATGAATATCAAATAATGTTTTGTGTGAAAAAGTACGGTTTGCTCTGTAACAGAAAGCTCCCTTCACCTGCAGAACTATGACAGCTGATTTAACAGCACTGCAATTAACATGTCCATGGATAATGAGGCCCATGCTTCCCTCTCTGACTCTCTGATTTTCTCTACAGCCTGGGCCTATTAAATCCACAGACCTCTCTTCTCCCATGCCAACACTGATTTTGTCCAGATTTGAAGATTTACTTAAAAAAAACCCCAACTTTAAAGTGACATTTGACAAAGCAAAGCACACAGCAAAAGTGATAACATGTTTTGCATGACAAAGCCACACTTCAACGAAGTTCTACTTTAAAGGCCTTCTTATATACAAGAGTACTCCCATTCTTAATTCAAGCTTGTTTGCAGAACATAACTGCATTTTAGCCTGAACTCTACCTCTTAGTCTCCTGTGGCTTTTATTTGAAGCTACTGTAGTAAGCATACAAAGTCAGTTCACATACATGCATAATTTAATGTAAGTTAAACTGTTATGCATAACTAGCAATCATTATGTTAGAAACCTGTCAGAATTAGTTAAGCTCACCTCTTTATCCATACTCTCTAAATCCTCTTTACATAGGGTGTACAGGGGCATTGTCTCAGACATACTTGGCTGGCGTTTCCGCTTAGATGGACCAGGCTGTTCTTCATTTTCACTTGTTGGTAGGTCTTCTTTAAACATCTGCTGCTGATGTGGTTGAACAACTCTGAAAAATTTCAGGGGTCCCACATGAGAAAGATTCACTTGATTGACAGCTTGTCTAGAAATAAAGTCGTACAACTTATGACTGCTGAATATCCATGTCTTTGCTTAATAGGGTTCTGTGTTCACCAACAGAAGATCAAGTCTCCAAATGCTTGCTCTTAGTTTCAGTCTGATGGTTCAGGTTTACTCTAACCTTTGACAAAACACTCTCCTGCCTTCCGACTGCTCTTGTAAGTAACCATCAAACCTTTCTTGAAGCAACAGCTTCAGTAGCTGCAAATGCATTGCCCTTAAAATATTTCAAGGTTTGTACTCAAGTGGAGTTCATCTGTCATTTGACACATATATCATTCAGGAAACAATTCTTACATTCGAACGTTTCTATGTTATGCTTGTATTCTTGAGCAGCAAAGTATACCTTTCTGCTTCTCAACCTTACAGACAAAGTTTGCAAGTGAAAAGCCGCTTTCTGCAGCCTCAATTTTCAGACATTTCCTAGATGCTAAGCCTGGCTGAGATGCAAAGCAGACCATATTTCTTTTTGACCAGAGTATTCAAATATGGTAGTATTTTCTTTTAGTCTGCCTTTTATTACCTTATTAGTTATTGTATTTAAACACAACACAGATACAAAAAGGAGTATCGGAATGTTCATAACAATCAATAAAATAACTATCATTTCCTTTACAATAGTAATAAAAAGGTAGACTACATCTAGAACAACATCAGAAAACTTCTACGTATTTTTTGGGTACATTTTTTTCTGTGAATATTGCTCAACTACAAAAGACTGTGCGAAACTAAAACTGCTACACAATACAGTTTAATTATGAATATTGGGCTGTCATGCTAACCTTCATGAACACATTACCGCAGCTCAACACCACCCAGGATTCAAAGATGTCAGGTTATAACGCTAACAGGTCACAAATTACTTACGCTAGCCGTATGATTATGTAGGTAATGGTTACCACGAGCAAGTATAAAAGTGATTGTATTTTGAATCACAACCTGTTTCAAGTTGTAACTACCAGGTGAGATGCCATCAAGCTATTTGAGTGGTGGCAACTGAGGTAGGGTACAGTATAGTCTCTGCTGACAAGAATTTCAGCACAAGACAGCTGCTTCTTGTCAAGCCTGAATTGTCAAGGAATAGGTTTAGATCAGCATCCCCACCCAAAAAAGCCACTATTAAGTTACATAAATACAGTAATAGGTAAGGTTTTACAAAATCATTTTTCCTCTCATGAACTTGACAGCTGCTTAAAAAAGGTTATTTAAATATCAAGATTTTTTTCTACATCAGTACTTCAATTCCAGAATGTATAAAATCTGAAAGCCACAGAAAGCTGTCAATCAAGTTCATTTTGAGGGCTCATATTTCCTAAATACACATCTCATCTCAGATCCCATGGATAGATGCAGGAGATGTGAACTCATTTTTTTTTTAATTGGGGGCATAGGAGAAAGAGAACCAAGTCATTGCTGTGCTACCCAGAACTGCACTATTTGCTGCATAAGACTCCCATCAGCTCAGCACCACAGCAGACATGTGCCCCTTCACAGCCTCATTTCTGAACAGTGAAATTTCCTGTGAAGCCAAAACAATAATTTAGATATTATGGAAATGAACTAACCAAACTGTAGTTTTACTTCACAGCTTAACAGTTCTGGGGGTTTGGTTGGTTGCTTTCACACCCCGCCCCCCCCCCCAAATGTCTTCTACTCTACACCACCACGATGTTTTCTTTTGCTATTAAACTGCTCTCAGACAATAATTTTCATAGGTGAAAGAGAAAAAAATCCCACCATATTTTCCAAAAGGCTCTTTTAAAATATGATTTCTATACCTTTTTAAAAGGTGCCCTTTAACCAAGAGAAAGGTGGTGATTCTATTCACATTCTTGGTAAAACAGAGAATGACAAAACAAACAGTCTAAGCATCTTACACAACTGCATTAAAAACATGACAAGCTTGACCATGCCAAGAATTATACACAAGTTACACATAGAAGGCAGCCAAGCACATTTTCTTAGGCTAGAAATAAATCTAGCTTTTTTTTTTTAAGAACACATCATCATACTGATGACAGTGAGAACTCCTTTTGCAGAATAAAATGTGAGATCCATTATAGACAAGTATTAACTGTAAAATAACTGCATGACTAGTTTCTAAAGGCTTGTGTCAGATTTTTCCAGTATTTTTCTAACTGATACAAGATATGAAACATGGGGAACTTCTCACCAAAGCATTCCAAAAAGCAATATAAAACAAGGACTTCTTGAAGTTTTGCAAGAAACACTTTTATTTTATGAGACATTTTTCTGGCTTTACATTTTCAGCTGCTTGCTAAGTTGATTAACCTTTAAAGAGTTAAAGACATACAAATGCAGGAATCTACATTTATTTCTAATCAGATGAGACTCATAAGTACTTTTTCAAAACCCCCCACCATATTCATCCCTGCACAGGTCAGTTGGCACTTACTGGTCTTACACGCACAAGGACATGCATGTACAGGGTGGGTTCAACATTTGTGCAGTAAGAAGCATCTTAACGCTTTCATTGATACAACATCAGGGCAAAAGCTAAACCAGTATTATCATAATGAAAATGTGAGAAATATTTAAGTTCCATTCATTATTTCAATTTGGTATTTTGTAGTTTTGCTCTCACAAAGACTGAGAACATTAAATAGGAAAAGTTGTAACAATGAGCATGTAAATTAAGAAACAAATTTTATATGTGAGATTACTTCATATGAATCTTAAAGAATTGCTTCAGCCACAAACCTCTGCTTTACACAACTTTTCAAACCAAACATTTAATGCATCTTAGCATTATTTAAAACCAGAGTGCCACTTTTAACTTCTCATATGTAAATTTACCCATATTTTTAACCTTGCCTCATCTGTTAGCATATGATTAGCATTCACTAGCATTTCACTTGTAATTTTTTTTTTTTTTTACTATAAGATACCATTGGCATTTTCTTTTTTTTTTCTTTTTTTTGGACAACACTACATTAAACATCTCGCAACTTGTTATAACTTCAGTGCTTACTGTAATGCCTGTAGAATATTGTTTCCATATAAAAATACAAACTGTTGAGATACATACAGTGTGTCAAAGCTCTGACACACAGGTTACATTTAAAGTGGAATTCTTCCTGTTCTCAGACAGGGAAGAGCTCTTGCTGGTTGCTAGCAGCCACAGAGATGTGAACCCTTCCAGTATAACCCAAACTCTTTGGCACCCCTACATGCAGGCTGCAGCAGCCATGCATGGAACAAAGAACAAGCGTTCAAGTCTCACAGAGCTGAGCACAACAGCAAATCTATGCCTGTCATACAGAACGCTGACAAAATTAACTGAACCATCTGTAATTCACTAGTGACAAATTGCATGTAGATATTTACACTAATCATATCCTATTTTAAATTATGTTTCAAGTTGAACTCCAGAAAGGAGCTTAGAATGCTGAACCTGAAATAAAGTGAAAACTGAAGCAGTTTTTAGGAAATGGTACTCAGACAACTTGAAGCCTTTTTCAATAATCAGTCTTGAAAGAGGTTATCTTCTAAGCACAACAAATTGTCTGTTCTCACTGTAAAAGACCAAGTATCATTGCTACACCACATATGGCTACCATCTCCCCAATGGATTCCTGTTGCAGCAGTGCAATTTTGTTGCCTGCTGTCTGTAATTCAGCAGCAGATGAAGTTTTTAGAAACTATCAAAGGAGATTATTGGAGGCTTTGGTTACATCCACCCACAACAGAACAGCTGTGTGTGTTAACAGCTTTATGTAGCTTTGCTTAAATTCAATGCTTAGTTACAGATACTCTCATCTTTTGTTAGCGGGTGCACATACAAGCACATGAGGTATGTCAGGACACAAAATGTACCATGTCTATTCTCTATCAAGAAACTACTGCACTAAGGTAATTTTCTCTCAAGTCAAATATCACATCAGTTTTTAAATTGGATGTGAAGCTTTTTCTTTTCTAAAAGTTTGCTGGTTTTTTATTAATATAATTGATCTATGCATTAAGACAAAGCAAGGCAACAATACAGTACTTCTGCCTCAGTTCTTGCTCAAAGCACAGCAAAGCTGTTCCTATTCAGCTTTGTTACTTCTTTACAGCCCTCATGCTTTCCCTGCACTATACTTCTTATCCATTAAAACTACTGAAACTAGAATTTGATCACTGTGCTTCTTTCCTCCTAGAGTTTCACCAGACACTCCTCACCAACTTAAATGGAGACAGAGGAACTATTTTGATGAATATAGACATGCTCCAATTAAGAGGTCAGTGTTTACGGGTCACTAATGTTACCACTAGAAC
>JAVHNF010073363.1:0-11074 GCA_034783455.1 Micropsitta finschii
TGATAATAGCCACATATAAAATACTGCTTTTACTTGTGGGTTCACATGCTACCTCTCAACTACCCCATAGGGTTACTTTCTCCTACAATTAACATCCCATAAAATTCATATTTACCTTTTATACTTGTATTATTTTAATTCCTTCTGTAGTTCAAAAGTATTTTTGTTGTTTGATCTGGATACATCTGTTGGCTTTGTATGTATATGCTCTCTCTTGCATTATTTCTATGAGTCATCAGGTGTTTGAAGCTCTATATTGGTTTTGAAACACACAAAGCTGTGTTGCCTGCAACCAGATGAAAAAGACCCTATAATCCCCTATTTCAACAGAAATGAGTATAGAGTGGTCTTCAACGTATTTTGGGAAAAATCTGGGTTTCTTGGATGAATGGTGCAGTGAACTCACTCAGGAGTTTCTTCTTTCCAGAGATGCTGTCCAATCCCAGGCTCAAACCTGTTCAGGGGACTTTGAATGTAGTGATGAACCAGAACGTGACCCTCTCCTGCAACTCAGATTCTGGATCTCCACCTATCAGATACACATTGTTTAAACATAATCAGAAGGTATCCACCTTAAATAGGCCAGACCTGACCCCCAGTTTGTTTAACTTGACTATCAACTCTGCCAGTGATCTGGGTGAATACAAATGCAAAGCTGAGAATAACAACACCACTGGCGGAAAATACAGCAACAGTCTCAGCTTCACCCTTCTAGGTATGTCTTGCTGTATTCCTTCTCAGCACATTTCATTTTAGGGGCACAGAGGCATGGATCTGCAGCAGCAGGACTCAGGGTTTTGCCTGCAGCAGGTACTGATTTAGACTGCAACATGTGCCTGCCTTGATTGTGGACCTGAACTTTACTGTAGATCGCTATTACTCTTAGGAGTTGGCAGCACTATTCCCATCTGGCTCACCAAGACCCCCATCCTTCATACTCCTCTCATTTGCCAATGTTGCTGCTTAACTCCAAGCCTTGCTTTGGAGCTTGTCCTGTGCTCAATGATGCAGTCTTTTCAGTTTTCCTTTTACAGAGCCCATTTCCAAACCAGTGCTGAGCTCACCCACCTCTCAAGCAAAGAAAGGCCAGAATGTGACCCTGTCTTGTCTCTCGGAGAACGGCTCTGTTCCTATCACGTACATATTCTTCAAAGGAACACGAAGCATCTCTTCCCAGGTGATGATGCAGAAGGAAGCAGCTGAGATTGTTCTATTCATCAATTCCTCTAGTGACTTTGGAACCTATAAATGCAGAGCTGAAAATGGTTTTCGCAGAAATGCAAAATACAGCAATGGTTTCAACTTCACATTAGCAGGTAAGCCCCTGTTGAAACCATTTGCCACTGTCGGTAAACAGGGGCCACACAAAACTCAATGTTATAACACTGCAAGTTTATAGCCAGAGATTTTGTTCCTGCAATTTAATGTTCAAAATATAATTTTTTACAATTAAAAAGAAGTTTTTAAAGTGAATGCTAAAAGACAGAATTCCATGCAGCTGAGATAGCAGCAGAGGTTGAAGTGACCATTATGGATGACTGTAAAAGATTCACCTTTACAAGAAACCTCTGGCCCACCCTGTGTAGTCCAGTTTCATTTTCTCTCTGGTCTTATGAAAGAGTCCACTGGCACCAGCAAGGTCCTTTCCTTCTGCTGTGGCAGTGTGGACTTGGGACTCTCCTGAGGATTAACCACAGATAAATCCAAAAGCTGAAAGAAATGCAAAGTGTTGATTTTAATTTACAGAAAGTACTTAGAATATGAAAGCATAAATACCTTCTTATTTCTTTCTTTTTTGGCAGAAGAGAGAAGACTTTCTCAGCCCCTGATAATTTCTCTTGGCCTGATCCTGCTACTATTTGCAATAGGACTTGCTCTGGCAATTCCATTTTTTGTAATTCCTTCATATAAAGCAAGTGAGTTATTTAAATGTCTTTCATTTTCTAGAGGTGCTCATTTATGCTGTCCATACATTTTAGTGTGTAAACATCATGTTACAAGTGGAGTTAAGCTCCTGGTATTTTAGGATGTTGTGTTAACCAGCACAGGCAATATAACAAGACACTGATAAGGCAAAACCTCTGAGCTGTGTTTTAGATGGCATGTCTGGGATGGGGGAAGCAAAACAACATCTAATTTAATACACATAAACTCATAAATTCACTGGAAGGAATTGACCTCATTGTTCTTAGTAAAGAAAGGAAATAATATCATGGGGCTGTTTATTTCCCTCTGAGAAACTCTGATGTACATATATAGGCATGTGTTTGTTTTTCTTCTCCAATTTGCAGAAAAATTTAAGTGTACTAGACCCTCAACTGGCTTTACTTCAACACCAACTATAGAAGAGCCTGAAGATGAGGTCATATACTCAGAGATTGGTAAGTTCATGTTACTCCCCAAGCGGTCATGAAACGTAATTGTTGGAGTTTGGTTGAAGAATGCTGTTATGCTATTTGTAGCTAGTATGGGCAAATTTCTTCACATACTGTAAAAGCAGTGGAAGGAGACACCTGCTACAACTCAGGGAGTGAGAGAAGTCTGCTGCTGACCCTGCCTGGCAGAGGCATGATTTGCAGTCACACAGGATACATATTTGGCTCTTCCTGTGTGTCAGCCATGCAGCCAAAACCACAACTGCTTAAACAAACTGAAGTTTTATATAAAAATCTACTGTAAACAGAAGTAAAATGAAGAACTGCACTTGGCAACTCATGGCGAGGGTTCAAATAGCCATTACAAAGGAAAAGCAAACTAAAAGACAGTAAGTAGATCAGAGGTGCAATACCCATTTACTAAGAGACAACAGTGGCCTGTATGCAAGTTCTAGCAAAATAATGTGTATCCTGCATTCTGTTCAAAATTGCTCAGTGCACAATAATTCTCCATTCCATGTTTCTTAACTCTGACATGAGTCAGAGTTAGTTCAAACTGAAATGATGTAATGCCAGACAACAAAGCAACTGACCAACATTAAGAGACTGTACTACTTCAGTTGCAGAAAATACACAATAATGAAGACATTACATGAAAGCCACAATGGTGTTAACTTACAGTTTTCTACATTTGAGTTATATCTGAATGTCAGTATTTTCAAGAGAAAAAGAACCCCCACCCGACAAACAGCAAAGGTATCATGCTTCCTGCTTCTAAGTATCAGAAAAGGAATCATTCTCACCCAAGAAATCTGCCTTCCTGTTCATGAGTAGATAGGTAGAACTCCAGCTACTCTGCTGTGCTAGCTGAGTGCAGCTGCTCAAGCAAGATACTCATCAGCATAGCCTGCAAGGACAGTGACAGGAGCTCTGCTAAGGCCCACGGACACTGCCGAAATCATGGCTGATTTACACTCAATACAGAATCTCACTGCTTTATTTCAAGATTATTTAAAAAAACAAAATCTGGTCGGTCTCAAGTTAACTGCTGTTCATCCTCTCTGATCCAGTGCCTGTTAAACCAGAAGAAGAATACATCAACTTTTCTGTTATAAGAAGAGAAGATGAGAAAGGTGAAAACCTCAAGCTATAATACTGGTGTCTTGCTGGTGAAAACCTCAAGCTATAATACTGGTGTCTTGCTGGGGGGAGGCAGGGTTTACCCAGCAGCAATTACAACACTGGAATTGCTTACTTCCTCTGGAGAAATTAGAAGTAACTGAGATTCTTTTGAAGGGGTTAAAAAAGCAAACCCCAAATAAAAAGCTTATCACCATCCTAATAGTAAAAATTCAGCAGCCCATTATGAAACCATGCAGGGGATGTTAGTAGTGACCAAGCTGCTAATGGGATATTAATTCTTCTGCTGTGTATCTGTACCAAAAAAAGCCATTAAGAATTGTTATTCTGCCTTTTAGCAGACAAGAGGGTGTGTGCCACCGTCTATTCAAGGGTCTTGAGCAAAGACTGAGTATAAGGTAAGATCTCTTTTCTGATTAACTTAATCATGTATTTTAAAATAATCTTTCAGTCCCTCGGTGCAATAAGTATCACCAAGTCTACACAGAGAGAGATGGTATTGAGATACTAGTTTCCTGGCCTAATCATTTGGCACAGACAATATAGCTTGTTCTTTACCAACAACCCCAAAGTCATCACCTCTAAGGACTACAACTTAAAAGAACAAGCAGAAAACAAAAAGATAAAAACTGGAATTAACAAAGAGCCAAATAACAGTCCCATTAGACAAACAGCAGCTTATTGCCCAAACAGCACCATAAACCCAAACCAACACAATGCAATCACTGTCAGGTACGATCCTGCTGGACACAAGATATAGTCTGGCATTATATGCATCTGATGAATAACCAGAAAGGAATAAATGACAAGTATTCACCCAGACCCAAGTTCTGTACATTTAACAACCCTCCTGCAGTAGAAACTGGATTGTATAAAAATGTAAGATAATCAAAAAGCTCTAGTTAAGTATTTTATATATATATATATATATATATCCCAAGCATGCTGTCCTTTTAGGCACACACTAGAACATCCACATGTGGCCTCCACCTGCTGTTAACTAGCAGCAAGGATGGCAGTTTCTCAGTTCAACGTTACTTCAGCTCTCAGAGTAGGAAAAAAGATGCTAAAATTAATTTTTTTGGGACAGCTAATTCCAAAACAAATTCTGCATCCTGCAAGAGGCTGTTTCATAGATGTTTCTGGGTTGTTTTCATGTTGTTCTATAGCCATTTACATAGAAGTCTGTGAGTTCAGTAAGGCACAGATCCATACGATGCTAACCTTGCTTTATATCTGGCATTGTTACAAATAACCCTTTCATAGTTAAATGAGCATCATGGCAATAGAAGAAACTTTTAAGGCTTCTTTTGTTTCATGGCATTAATGACCACAAGGGGCCACTTGCGTTGTTGCTTACACCTTAAAGCACTTTATTAAAGTGACTTAAGCTATACACGCATTGGAAATTACTGAAGATCAGAGTAACTTCATATCTATGCATACCCTCATATCTAACTACAACCTTCAGTATAGATAAATATGATCAAAGATTAATCTTTTTCCACCATTTTCTAGGTACAGACATTTTTGTCCACAAAAAAGTGCTTGTCAAAAACTGTTTACAATCTATATCCTCTCTTAATGTATTTCTGATTTTGACGTTTATTAAGGACAAGATGAAGTAGCTTAAATGCTGAGGAACTGATACCATGTGATTAAAATACACCCCTACAGACATTACAAAGATACTTACTGATGTTATTGAAAGTTTCAGGATTTTGAAGGCTTTTTTATAAAACACCATTTTCCAGCAGAGACCATAACTGTGATGGCAACACATGAATGAAAGATTTCTAGGTGGAGTATATTCAATAAGATAGTAAAACAGAAGACATGATAGAGAATACAGTTAGCCCTGCTAATGAGGGACAAGTTTGTCTCTTCTGAAGGTAACCTGGAAGACCCAGATGGTCTGGAGTTGACAGAAAAGAAATGCACTGCCAGGTTTTACAGGTCCATGACACTGCAGAAGCCAGTTCAGGCACAGATGTTTAAGAAATTCCTTTTATTCAACACATTTAAATTCACACATTTTTGGCTGATGTTACATACTTAGTTAAAAAGTCCGTCAGCCTAGAAATATGCATCATTTCCTTCATGGTTGTATCTCTGCTTCTCAGCTGGACCACTCCGTTCTCTAGAGTGGCATCAGTTATCAAGATCATGAAGAGAACACTCATCTCATCATACCTGCAGAGAAAAGAGCACTCTTTGTTACTGCTTCTGGTGTATGAGAAATTCAGATAAGTTATGTACAAATGACCATCATCTGTAAATATTTATCCCTGCAATACTGCACGAAGTCCAGGATGAAGACACCAGTCTCCTCGTGCCCTTCCTTGCTTTCCTGACTATGGTTCTTTAAATTATTTACTTTAGTACCTAAAAAGACTGTTATTTAGTGACCTACTACAAGAGTATTTTTGTAAAAGCAGAATGTATCTTTCTGACTTACTTTGAAGACTACTGCACATGAACAAATAGTTGTATTTATTTTCTCTCAGCATAAAATATTCATCAATATGCTCAAAGTTCATTCCTGATCAACAAATCACATATGATGCCCTGAAATGGAACAGCAGATTTATCTCCACAAATAATTCCATCACATACAGTGATGGTTCCAGACTTGGAAGAATTTTTAAGCTCAAGACAAGACACATGGTGCCATTTGAAATACAGAATGAAATGCAGAACCAGCCCAGACACAAAAACGGGGGTTGAAGGTGGGAAACAGTTCTCGAGCCTGTAACTCATCTCAATAAGTTTATTTTCAACTGAAGAGTCTCTAAAGGGCATTTCACAGTTCCAGAGAAATGACAACAACATGCGAAGGCTTATACTTCATTTTAGAAATGAACTGACATTGCTTTCTGTAATAAAACTCATTGATTCCAGGTTCATCATTTGGATACGTGCCTTCAGCCACTCAGTTACTGCACTCAATGACTGCTTACTGAAAACAGGCTTATTTTCTCTAGTCCACAGAAAATCATCTGTCACCTTCATAGTTTAATTTACAAAAGACTGTTTCTCCTTACTTTGTATAAAGCTGTTCCAGAGATACCTGCACGGTTTCAAGGTAGCCCGGCCATACAGAAATTCTGTTTTCTGACAGTTCATTGAACAATCCTTGACAAACCTGTGTTTATTGAAAAACAGGAGTTAAAAGACAGATTAGAGGGCTTGAAACTCCCATTAAAGCGCTAGTATGTGAAGTATTAGCATTCCCAACTGGTGTTAATTCTCTGGCTGAAATAACTGCAAATTAGAAAGCAGCCCAGCAAATACATCTCTGTTTCTATCTAAAAACATGCCAGTGCAAGGTCCCTCCCTTCTGTGGGGACCAGTTTAATGACTGACTGAAATAAAGACCTTTAAAAAACCCTTCTGAAGATGTGACCCACATGTTAAGATAAACCTGAAAGATCAGGAAGCTGAGAGGGATTGTGTTATTTATTTTCCTTAATTTTGCATGGAACAAGTATCAACTCTCTAACAGCAGTAAGAGCAGCGTGTTAATGTAAGGAAGGCATCTGCTACCCACTGTCTGCAGTACTCCTCCAGCTACAACTCACAGCCTGCGTTGTGAAACCTGTACAACCACAAACCAGAGCAGCAGCATGATTTTCCCCAGTGTAAACAGTGTCTGAATGGTAACAGAATGTTATGTGGAGTCAGTGTTCAGAATTAAAATACTTTCTTACAACGTACCTGTCTCAGCTCTGTTGTTGGACCTTTTCCTACATCCAAGGCCACTTTCAGAGGTGCTAAACAAGGATGTAGCTTAAGTACCTAATAATATTACAAAAAGCAACAATTACTACATGTCTTCAGTGTGACATTCCAAACGGAACAAGGAAATAGTACTATTTTTTCACTGAAATTAAGGTTCTAAACATGTACAAATTTTGTCACAGCACAAAATCCCTATCGGAAGCATGCTGTATTTTACATCTAAAGTAGCACACAGGCCAGCTAGGTGAGCATGGCAGAAACTACTCCATTGTGTTTGAGCCATGGAAAAGACACGAAGCTTTCTTAGCAGAGCTCAGTCAGCTTTAATGGAGCCAATGATCAGAAAGCCCAACAGACAGTTATCATCCAGCCTAACAGACTGATTTCTGGCTGTATGAAAGCCAGAAAACCAGAGCAAAAGTAGGAAAAGTGACAGTCCTCAGAGGAATGCCCCACTACCACCTGCCACCCACTTTTCTGCTCTTCTCAGCAACCCTCAAATGCTGCTGGAAGATAAACTCCTCTTTCTGACCACAGCAGCATCATTCCAATTCCTCTTATCAAAATCAAATGCATGATAAAGGCCTGTCTACTCATCATAGGAAAATGTCAAACAGGAAAAGTGACCTCAGAATGAAAGAAAAGTTGCTTATGTGGGTGAGGATGGCAGAGGCAGTCCCATGGGGCCAGCTTACTGTTGCCAGTGAGAAGTGTTCACAGTGTGCCTGTTTGGGAAGGGAAGATGTGATGTGGAAAAGGGAAGTATCCCCGTCCTTGAATTTACTACACCATCTGTGGGGTTTGTACTTAACCTTTCCTTACACTTTCTATAGAAAGTTACCTTTCTCTGTGCAATTTTCTTTTTTGTTAAAGGATTCTCAGCTAGCTGTAGGGAATCAAAGAGATACGCTAACACTCCTCGGTCCAGGTTTCCACTCACAGACAGAACATGGGGAATAACATTCTTCCTTCCATCTCGACCCTAAAGAGAAAAAAACCCACAAAGCGATACCTCAAAGACTGTCCAAAAAAACCTTTTGCTTACTTTAATGCCTAAGGAGGCACTGAGCTTGAGCACCTTTGCTACACGTAAAATACACTCAGACATGTTTTAAAGTTACCAGCCATCTTAAAAGTGTAACAGCAACTAGGTAAGACTGTTAATACCAGGGAAGCAGGAGATGGAGCAGGATGGGATTATGCCCGTGTCCTGCTGCTCTGATTGTAAATTTATATGTATGGCAAATACACTTCAAACTGCATTTTCTTCTGGAGGTTTGTAGATTAGTTCCGAGTGACCACAAGGAAGTGTCCCCACATTAAGAAATCCCTATGTAACCATTTCTGCATAGAAACAGACTGCAAAACCAGACAGGCATAGTATCAACTGCACTGCTGTTACGTGCTAAGCCACTGGACCAGCAAAGAAACCATTTCTCTCACACAGTCATCTTTATTAGAAATGATTTTTAATAGAATAAAGCTTACAAGTAATTTTGAACTATCTCCTGCATACATCTGTAACAATTCAGTGTCTCCAAGGTTCTTCAATGTTTCTATTGTTTCTGTCCCCCAAGGAAATCTGTAATGTAAATTAAATCCTTTTCTTCCTTTTTCATCCTGAAAGTCGCTGCTGCTGAAGTTAGATGGGGCTACAGCAAACTGGAAAGACAGAAGAGGTGATCACTGCCAAATCTCTGCTGTTTCACAGCATCTTGATCTCAAATCACATACAAACACAAAACATTTGCCTTTCTGCAAGTCAAGTTATGAACTACTTCATAGGTTTGTCATCAACTTAAGCAGTTTTGTAGTTTCTCACAAGAAATACATGTACGTCAGACAAAAACCAGGCTAGCAATATAACACTCAGCAGGGTGTTTATTCTCTCCCTCTTTAAGATAAGGATGAGCCAACCAAGATTCCCCCTGCTACTGTTACCTTTCTCCACCATTGAAGCCTCTGGCGTAACCAGTAATCCAGCCACTGTCCTGTAGTTCTGGGAGAACTAAACCATGCAAGCAAAGATGTGGTCCTTTCGCCTATTCTTTAAACAATAGCAAGGTCAGCAAGTTAACTCCTTCAAAAATAACAGGGGAAAAAGCAAGAAACAGTATTCAAAAATAATTCAAGAGTGAAACGAGTACAAAATAGTTGGTTTAAGGCTGGAAAAGGATTAATCTTTTTCATACTCTACCTCACAAGGTTTTTGTTGTGTTGTTCGCTCTCTGGAACAGAGTGAAAGCACACTCCAGTTTGAGCAAGGCCACAAGGCAGTCTTCTGTTCACCAGCTCTAAGCAGCTAGCATATTGTGCCAAGGCACCTGGCAAATGACAAAGCACCAAGTTCATTAACCGCAGGAAACGCGTTTAACTCTTCTAAGAGCGAATGTAGTGCACACAACACACGCTGCTCGTGTGTGCAGCCCCACTAGAGGTTATGTTTCTCTGAGGTGACCTGAGCAGTCTGCAGCCCAATTCCTCCGGATACTTTCACAACTGTGATTTTAACGTGCTTTTTCCCCTAATTACAAGGGAAAGCACCCGATATGCACTCCGGCATTCACCCCTCTGAAGTCCATGTAAAGAACCATGCCCAGCGCACTGACACAACTGTAAACTCCCCTTAGACACAGCTGCTTCGCTCGCTACAAGAACCACGCGTGCGGTGACGGATAAAGTACCTACCGGGGAGCAGACTCTCACGGAGCATCCCCGCGCTCCCCAGCACTTCTTCCAGCGACGGGCCGCCCTGCTCCTGGCTACTGCCCCTGCCCTGGAGAGCTTCGTGCAGCACCTCAGAGCGCAGCAGCCTCAGGCCCTGCGGAGCGGCAGCGGCGGGCGGGCCGTGCAGTGGAGCATCCACCGCCAGCACCTGCTCACGGAAGGGCAGCGCCGAGTCCCACCACTGGGACACGAGGTTTCCGCGCAGCGCCACACCCAGCGGCCCGAAGCCCAGGTGACAGCCGCTGAGGTAATCGCGCCATGGCACCGCCGGCCGCGGCTCCGCACCGCCCCGCAGGAAGTGCCGCCGCCAGCACACCTCCAGCAGCTCCTCCCCATTCACCTCATGGCCGCCGCCGCTGCAGCTAGCCGCTGCCTCCACAGCGTACAGCCGCGCCGAGGACGGTGCCTCTACCCGTGTCACGACCCCCGCGGCGGGCGGCCGCCGCCTGAGCACGGCCTGGCCCAAGGAAGAGCGGCCGCAGAACCGCCCGCCGCGGCGGCAGCTGAACGCCATCTTCCCTTCCCGCCTCCTGCCTCATGGTGGCGCGAGCACTACGCATGCGCAAGGACCCGCGCGAGCAGGAAGAGGAGCGAGGCCACGGCGGCTGCGCATGCGCGCTGACAATCCGCAGTAGGCCCCATCCCCATCAGCCCGCCCATGGCAGCCGGAACCCCCACACCCATCCCGCAACGAAACCACAGCGGAGCCGTAGGGAACAACGCGCTTTATTGCACGGAGGCGGTCCCAGCGCTCTGCGTCGCTCCCAGGCGGAAAAAGACGGTCCTCCGAGGGTTTTGGGGTGAAAACAGAGGGTTTTGGGGGTGGGGGGGGCGGGTTTTTTGGGGTGAAAAGAGAGGGTTTTGGGTCTAGCGGACCATGTACTCCTTGCGCTTGTTGAGGCGGCTCTGGCAGAGGGAGAAGCCGCCGAGGAGGGCGTAGAGGCCGGCGGCCAGGAAGCAGTTGTAGCTGACCTGCTCGTACAGGCGGTAGATGGCCTCCGGGCCGCTAGGGGGCAGAGAAGAGAAGAGAAGAGAAGAGAAGAGAAGAGAAGAGAAGAGAAGAGAAGAGAAGAGAAGAGAAGAGAAGAGAA
>JAVHNF010073367.1:21683-35387 GCA_034783455.1 Micropsitta finschii
CAGGTTTTCCAAAACCAGAGGAAGACGAGGAGCACAAGACTGCTAACCTCTCAGCACTAGCCAGGCAAAACCTACGCTGGGCTGTGTCCTGACCATCATGGCCCATTGTACTCATACATCATTTACCAGCATATAAACTGCTTCCAGTTAATAGAAGTTCTGACATTTTTCATCTATGACCATATTGTCCGAGAAGCTCAACACGATAAAATTTTCCCCAAGCAGTCTTTCAGAAAATGGAAGTATTTATTGCCAACATGAATTAAAATGGCCAAATGCATAGGATTTTTTGTTAAATAGCTTTTATTGATAGAGCTTAACATGTCTTAGCATGTCCTTTTACTTCAGTTTACAGTAATCACTTAATTCTTCTCTGTCATACCCAGAAAGCTATTTTAAAGCATAAGATTTCTAGTGTGCTCTGAACCTCACACAGAATTGATTTCAGCACATACAGTACTACTGGTGTCTGATGCTGATGAATTACCCTGCTAGTGAAACACAATTTCTACTACATCAACAAATAGTTTGCTATAAAGGCCATAAGATTCACTCAGTTCCTACAACAAAAGCTCCCATTTCATCTTCATTAATCCTTGTGAAATTCAGTAGGTAAGAGAAAAATTCCTGCTAGCTACCCTCATGGTATTCTCAACCATTTAGAAGGAAAGATAAAGAAAAACCCTGACCACCAAACCAACAGAAGTTAATTTGAGAGCCCCAGAGGAGTCTGAGGCCACCATTCAAAACTGTTGTCTCTTATGAAAATCTATGCATTCACCTGCTAATCTCCCAGCACAGATTACTGAAAAGCAGTATTTCAAGTCCTGAGAACACCACAGATAGAGACCCCCAAAATCTCCTTCAGAACAAAAGAGAAGTACCCAATTTGAACACAACACTGTCTTTTAATTGGATTTTGAATATTTTTAATTCTATGCTGTTTTCTCATATTTTGAAACCTACAATAGCCCAGTTTTTAAACATTATTATTCTGCTTTAAAAGAAACAAAAAAAACCCAAACCAAACCCCAAAAAACACAAAACCAAACCACAACAAAACCAAACAAACACCAAAAAATAACAAAGAAACATACAAAAAAAATAAAAATCAACTAAATATCAAAACCACAAACAATAAAAAAAATTCCCACACCTGAAGTTGAGAAGTCAATGGACAACGAAAACAAACTCATTAAGACTCAGGATGGGGAAACTTTGGTGCAGCCATTTTGCTTTGGAGTGAAGCACAGCAGGGTAAAACATTCCTGTGACATCTCAGTAAGCAGCAAGAAGCATTCTGTATTCTTTCACCATCATTGCTAAGAGAATATTCCCTTCACCTGAAAGAGCAGGTGAAATATTAGTGCAAAGCTTAATTTATGGCTGTAATATGAAACACAGAGAAAGCACATGACTTCTCAAAATAAAGCCACACTTGGAGATCCATCAATAACTGAACTCCATCAATAACTTTCAACTCTTTATCCAGTGTCATATTATAAAAGCCCAAACTTGGTGTAGTAGCAAAATGCCTAACTACATATTCTGGGTTTTATTCAGTTTATCTTCATCTCCACACTCATCCCTTGCCACCAGCACACTGGAATCACTTGCCCAAAATAGAACAAGTTGGGTGCAATGTGAAGATGAGCACAATATGCATATGCGTGCTGCACCAGGCTGGATAAGTCCCCTGCGGCTTCAGCCTCAATACCTCCATATGCACAGGAGGTGAAATCCCACAGACTAGAGCCCAGCTCAATTTACCCTAACATCCCTAGACTCACTTAGTTGTGGAGAATGTTCCTACTGAGTGCAAGCCCAATTCAACCACTGCTTTTTACTCAGCTTAGGCAATACCATCTCACAAACAAAAGAATCTCAGATCCCTATTAAGAGTATTCTTCTGTTTGCTGTATTTTCACTCATTATAGATGGCTTCATTCTCAACAGAACATGACTTCAGACAGAAGTTTATTTAGGCTATGTCATCCAGAACCTTGCTTTCATTTGCTTAGGAGCTTTCTCTTATTTTTAGTGCCAAACATAGCAGGATCAAGTAATCTGAAAAACTACTTTCTCCGTTCAGTTTTTGATAATCTGCTCAGTGAAACATTTCTTCCTCTAAATCCACATACTGTCATGCTTGAATTGGTAAGAATCTTCATTTCACTCAATATGAATACAGTAGTACAAACAGTATTAGAACCATACTCTATTATTTGCGAACAAAATCAGAAGTCTAGATGCACCCAGAATGCTGATTAGTAGAAGCCAGTGAACTTTATGTTCACATTCATAAATGCTGGATCAATGAAGTAATCTTTCAAATACTAAGACTCATCTATGTAATGAGAAACATCAAATTCTGGCACATGAGAAAATAAGGATCCAAGCCCAAAACCAAAAAAATCCCTAATCCTACACTGACTTCAGTGTCTGGTTAGTGGCTCTACCATGCAGGAAAAAACAAAGCACCAATCTGACTGCACAGCATCATCCATGCTTTCTTATGGACCAGAACAAGGAAAATTCAGTTCATCTACCATGTGCTACAGATATATTGCCAACATCATGTTGTTCCTCCTATGTCAGTCATGTTTTTTTTCTATGAAGAGCGAAGGTTCTATAAGCTTACTGAGTACCAATTTCGTAAAATAAAGGATGTAGTTGCTCAAGTCACATAACTGGACCTGATTCTAGTTTGAGCCACATTTATGAGCCATTCAAAAAGCAAGGGCACTAAGTGTTTGCCTCCACAAAAAGCCATTAGTATTTTTCAGCACTGTTCATTCCCTCTTTCAAATCATAGTTACATAGATAAGATCAACAAGCAGGTACACATGCTATAAGCAGTGCCATTATACCTAGGCTACCGCATGACACAAAGCAATTCTAGTTTCTTAATTAAGGGGCCTTGAAGCAAGGGCATCCAGTCCTACCAAATCCCTGAATATGGTTAAGCCTCTGGTCCCACAGAGCAGGTCACAGAACCTCCAAAGAACAGGCATTTAAACTCTTCTCCCATGCTGTATTCAGTTGAAATAACTTCCTCACAGAATCTTTTGTTGACACCAATTATAATTTCCATTAGAGCTGCTGAGATTTATCATCACTAAAGAAGGATGTGCACTAAATAAAATAGTGTGCATATTGCCTGCCCTAGAGAAACCATAATCTAAATTGTTCAGATTTAAGGATCATCTAGCCTTGGAATTAATTCATTAAAAGAAACAGGGCACATCAAAGACAGACTGACATGCACAGTTGGACTGGTAGAGAATACACAGGACTTCAGCTGAATGACAGAAAATTATAACATTAATGGAGAAGAAATTAATGGAATAAATGCAATATTCAAGCAAGAAGGTGGTGTTAGGTGTAGGCAAGCGGTAAATGGCACTGAGACCCGTAAGATCATTAGAGGCATCCAGTTCACAAGCATACTGCAGTTTTAGACCAAGGGTACAGCCACCTTCTCTACACAGATGAGCCCTTCCATCCTCAAGGCTCCATAACGTAAATTTATAAAGTAGGTTGTATTTAAATATTGGAGCACCCTAAACTATATTGATGCTCATCCATAGCCTGTAATCAACATTCCTGCCAACCAAGCTCTGTGAGGGGAAATTCCTTCTAGATCACCCATTAAGAGTAGAGTCTTTTTGTTTCTGCCAAAGTCACTGGACCATGAGACATTTCTGGTTATGTTTCCCAAGGCAACGAGGCTTAGAAGTCCTAAAGAGGATTTCTGCAGAACTTGGAAGAAATTAATTCACTGGAGGTGAGAAACATCCAGGTTAATGCCACAGAACTAACTGAAACAGTGGCTAAACTAAACTGTTACACACTCTCCCTGGCTGCAGGCACAGAGATGCTCTTGCCAGCCTGGCTCTGTGAAGAGCAGCACCGAGGGTTGCCAGGAGCTGCAATTACATTTGGGAAAGGGAAAAAGCTATGGGACAAAAAAAGAAAGCTAAAAAAACCCCACAACCCAGCTCAATTTCATTCTTAATGGAACATGCACTGCTAAAGCAGGCGCTGTTTCAGTGTTCTCGTCAGATATTAAAGTTGTTGAAGTGGCAATTTGGGGGGATACAGAATTTCAGGCTCACAGTCATTTGAGTTCCTTTTGAAAATTAGGAGCATGCATATGCCTTAGAGGAGATAATAATAAAGAAAGACCGGATTTAATTTACGGGATATATTTTAATTTACTCCTATGATGATTTAGATGAGGCAATAGTATCTTAAAATGCCTCTGAAACTGCATTTGCCAGCCTCACAGAGTTCAAACCACTTTCCTTTAATAAACTGGTTATTGCTCTTCTTTAAATGTCATTATATTTAACATTTCTTCTTTGTTTCCTGTAGCATTAATCTCAGTTATTGACAGTCAGCAGCCATACTCAAGATGAAAGGAATTCTCTTGTCATGATTTAATGCATTTCGCATCCTGATAATTCTTTCTTCATTCCTGCTGTTTTAAACAAAACTAGCTAGGAGCACCATTTCTGCCTTTCACTTATAACTGCTGGCTGATAATACAGAAATACATCCCAGGGGCAGTTTAGTATGTTGTCTGTCCCAAATTATTTTTAAGATGATTAATGATTGTTCACCAGACCTAAGCAACAACTACAAAAGTTCTTTGATATTCCTAAACAACAACTATCTCCACAGTTTCTGAAAGCCCACTGAATAGGCATGACTATGCAGTCTGTCGCAAAATTGCCTACAGACAAGTCTACCAAAGAACCACTGATTTATATTTTATCTACTTGCATTTGGCTATACTATTTCTTATTTGCTTAAAGGAGGCATTTTTAAATGATGGCTGCAACCCTCAAAACACTGTTTAATGAATCCTAATGTTAACACATTCAAAGGCACAAAAGAATTTGCTACTGTAGGCTGTTTGAGCTTCCAGTTTTCTTCCTTTGTTGCTTGTATCATCTCAGAGCATGGTAAATTAGTAGACAAAGAGCAGCATTTTATGAAGTATGTTAAAATTTCTTAAAATACAGCTATATTTTCATATTTATAGTGCACAAGCTTCCCATCACTCCCTCCTTCACGATTTGGCAGCAGTGCAGATTACAGAGGGGAGAGACCAGACCTCATTATCCCCCTACAAGTTCCTCAGCCTCTGATCTTCCATATTTTTGTTCACTAACTCAACAGTCCCACTGCTTTGACCTCTGGTTTTAAGCAAGTTGCCAGAATTATTATTATAAATGACTGGTCTGAGATGCAGGTTATACACAGGAAAGCACAACAGTTATTTACATTATGGTATGCTGCAGCAAGCAGCTTGCTGTTCAAGTAACTTGTTTAGACAGGGGAGATGATGCAGCAGCGACAGGCAGAGGCCAACTCATACCACGGAGAAGTTGTGCATCACAGAGCATTGCACCAAAGAAAAACAGAAGAACCAGTTGCTACCCCAGTTTATTTTGGTAACACAAGAGGTGGATACAAACAGATGGGGAAGGAGGAGGGAATGAGAAGACACTCTGATCAGATCATCAGCACCCAAAGTGCTGTCAAGACTTTGGGAGGCAACCTGCCAAAGGCAAACTTTAATGAGATTTTTAAGGGGGCGGATGCTCATTAATTTTATGACAAAACATAGAAATATTAAGGGCTTACGAATGAAGTTCACTGCAGTGAAGAAAATGTCATTCTACTAGGAGGAACAGGATTGCCTCTCACTGTCTTAGTCACCAACTCCCACTTTGAAAAGTGCTTAGAATGCTTACAAACTTGATTCCCTTCAAAGGCTGTAGATATTATTAGAGCCTAGATCTCTTTTAGAGAGAGAAATATGGACTTTATTATATTTTATTGTTAAGGAAAGGTTTCCACTAGGGTCCAAGAAGATTGTGAATTTCTAGAAGCTGGGGTCCTTCAAAAATATAATCTGTTGATTTGCAATATGAAAAATTGTTGAGATTTTTTAACTGCAATTTTCAAATATAGTTAAGAGAACTCTTTATTATAAAACTGAAGCAATAGCTAATTGGTTTTTATTCCTGTCCACCACAAGGTCATCGCTACATACAAGGAAGCAAGATAGATTTGGGGCACTGTTTGTTTAAGGGCTAATTCTTATTCCAAATAATGATTAAAAGGAGATCAAGAAAGGGTGATGTTGAATAGAGTAAAGCAATTAAATGATAAAATACAAATGGAAAATGAAAAGCATTTGTGGCTAATGGACATACATCAAGTGACCAATGGTTTCAGGGGATTAGACTCTCATGGTAATAACTACATATTAATGCAATCAGTAACAGCATATATTCATTATTCAGTTGAAATAAAATAGAAGCACACACAATTCTGCATCACAATAGATATTCGGTTTAGCTAAATTGAAGTATGCTGAAACTTGGTACCAATGTATGACCATTTGGAAGACACTTTTGCTACCTCTACTAGCCTGAATAGTACTTCTGAGCACAAATGGGATCAAGCATGGTTTGACCTGACGATTTCGCAACTTGGAAAAAACTTGCAATTAAGAGATAGCTATTCAACTTGGACGCAGATAATCTTTTGCCATGCAGATTAATTCCTTTTCAAGCACACAGGACACACTCAGGTTTACATGGTATAGCTCCAAGTTAGCACCTCAGTCTGAGGTTCCTAAGGTTTTCATTTTAAGATAGCAGAAGTGCCCTGTGATATGCTTTGAAACCCTGTTCCACAGCAATACTAATCAGAACGTACTGCAGTTGTGAAACTATGGATTAACAAGGTTTACGCTGTGGCTGACACTTTCAATTCTAGATTGACCACAAACAGAGGACTGAAAACAGAAACTAAAGATCCTTACCATGCTATTCATTCATCCTCTTGACAGTATGCTCTAGTAAGAAGTGCTGCAGTCAGCTCAGCTGTATATATTTCACTGGCAACTCCTTCAGGGAAACACCCCCACACACAGCTCCAAGCTTCACTGGACCTCACAACCTAAATAAATTAATAGAATTTGGATGTTAGACTTTTAAGGAAATAAAAGTGCTCCAGAAAGTGGTATAAGTGTTCACCAGACAAACTCACTCTTCTTGTGTCAGAAAAGAACAGGGAATATCTTTGCACTTGTATTTGGGAGGAGATCAAACTACGCTGCCATGACTCTGTGAGATTGCCAATGAACACCAAAAATACTCCAATTCTACCCAGACAGAAGTCTGTGTTGAATATAGCATTATTACGTGATGCTTAGAGCAGGAACTATAAGCAAAGGATTTAAAGTATATCAACATCAGAGGAAAATTTGGATAGTTCAAAATGCCTCTCAGCGTCTGATGCTCCCACTTCCTCCTGATAGACACTTCTTGATAGAACTCCATCTCACATGCCTCTGGGTACCTTGTGGTGCATGCCAAAGAATCAAATACCACAGAGAACCCAGCCTCTGAGAGAATGAGAGCATCAGGCAGGTGCAAAGTACAGCCCTTCTAAGCAGTTTCCAAACCCACATACTGCCATCTTATTTTTTATACATATAAATTCCTGTTCCTTTACGAAAAAAAGATTCATCAACCTAAAAGTCAAAGGTTTCTAGCAAAATGTTACATTCATAGAAATTTTGTCATCTCTAGTGTGGGAGAAGAGACTAAGAGCCTATTCACACTGTTATTTGTGATGTTGTGCCTTCCAGTCTGTAGTTACTGCTCCCCCAGTCAAGGCAAAGAGTTTAATTAGACTGTACTACAGTTAAGCAGGAGAGTCCACAAAGCTACTAAATACTTCCTGTCTGAGTGGGAGTAACATCCAAATGCCAACAAGATCATGGACTGAATTTGTGAGCAAACCTGAAGTGGACCAAAACCTCTGCTCATTCATTGTAGCAGAAAACAGGTGGGAGGAGGGTGTGTGGAAGTAATAGAAGGGAGAAGAAGCGGGAACCCATTGCCAACTATCTGCTGTCAAAAACAGGAAGAGGCTGAAGTGAGAGTATAGCAATGAGCACCAGAGACAAAAGAAATGGCAGCAGAGAAATGAGGCAGCAACTTCTATAGCAGACAACTGCTGCACAAGAAAGTCTGTCTTACTTGAACCCTAAATATTTCCCCTATTTTTCATGCAAGAACAGCATCAAATATAGGGGAAGAAAAAACAAACCAACCAAACAAACAAAAACAAACAAACAAACAACATACCACAAAAATAAAAGCAGCATTATTTTCATTCTTCTTCTGTTCTGTGACATCCTGCCCTGTTCCTGGCACTCATTTGCGTATGCCTCATGAGAGCAGACTGGGGCATGACATTCTGATGCATCATTATAAAGGACAAAGTCTACTGAGTACAAAAATGTCACCAGCACAAGACATTTCACCTCCACTCTGTTCTTGATCAAATAACAATAGAACCAGAGCTGTGTTTGTTCATCAAATAGGGAGAAGTTAAAAAATGTAGGGATACCTCATTATATCAGTAAAAGTCACTTTAAAACAACATAATACAGGAACAAAGGAAGTGTTACAAAGCAGCGCAGCTTGGGGGAAAGTTTGGGGAGGGTTGTAGAAACGTGTAAGACAGATGCATAAGTGCCAGCAATGCAGGTAGGTTGAGTGTGGTGCCATTTCCTCACACAGAATCTCTTATCTCTGCCCTATAAGGAACTACACATGTGTTGTCTTACCACTTAGCCTGCCCCTTCTCTCTCTCTCACTTGCTCCTCGCTAGCCCTGTTAAGAAAGGTGCAGACTCCCGAGAGTCTGCTGAGGCTGCTCATGGTGCTTACTAAACCCATTGAGACTGCTATTTACTGTCCCTTCTTTATTCTCTCCTTGCAATTCCTTTCAGAAGTTTTTGGCCTTTTCTAGTCTCTTAGAACATAAGCATGATTCAGTCATTCCCATTTTAAAATGCCTGACCTTCAACTATACTTTGGTCTTCCACTTTAACTCTTCTCTAATACACTTTCTGGTTACTATTTCTATCCCTCACTTGGCATTTCTATGAATTTGTTCTAACCAAGACAAATGACTTCATCTTACTCAAGTCTCAGAAACATCACCCTGTTCCCACTGCCCTGTCCAATAACTCCATCATATGTGACCATGCTGATACTCTTGAAATGTCATCTTTTCTCAATCCTTCCCTCTCTTTTTTTGGTAATTCTTTGACATTATCTTGGGTGGATTTTCCTCACAGATTCTGGCACAGCTCCATATACATAATGACTTTGGCCTTCATTTTTCCTCCCATAGCATTTTCCCAGCTGCAAGCTCACAGTTTGTCAGCAGAGAGAGAGGGGAGCTGAGTCAGATATCCACTCCTCCGCTCTTTGGTTCAACAAAAGAAATTTATATGCATTCAGAAGTCTTTGGCCAACTTTGACTCTCTTGTCTGAACACTTTGGCATAATTTCTTCAAATCAGCAGAGGACAATTATATTCTGAAATACAAAACAAGGCTGTCAACCACATAGAGATGGTATACTATTAACTTTACAAGAAGTTAAAAAATAGCAACAGAAACTTGCTGATGGAATAGGCAGTAGTGTGAATCAACACCTGAATTATAACAAATTTTCAAGAAAGACTTTAAGTGCTGCTGCCTGCTATGAATAACAACTAGTAGGAAGGTGCAAGGAAGGACTATTCCCAACTAGTTAACATCTCAAATCTGCTCTTAACAGTAAACAAAATGAACTAGTCTCAATGTACCATTTGCTGTGCATCATAATAGAAAATCATTGAAAGTCTTCCGTACTTTACTGTCACTTTAAAAAAAAGTGATCATCTTCATTTTTGCAGAAAACAAGACAAATTTTAGGACTGCCACATAGAAAAAAAAATAAATCTTCTGGGGGTTTTAACTGAAACAGAACAAAAGCTTCATAACAGAGTTAAAAACTATTCAGGCTACGAAGCCTCCTACAATGGCTGTCTCATCCTCACCTAGAACAGAAGTCATCAGTTCCAGGGGATGAAGCCACAAAATCACTGATATCTCATCCCTACTGAACAACTATGGAATGATGGAAAAATAGTATAAGACACAACTTCCATGACTCTACAAAGTAGAGAAAGTTCTCTTCATTGTACTTTGGTGAAAATACAGATAACTGTACTTCTGTTCAGCTCTCCTCTATCAAAAACAAGAGGAAAAACATTTTGTGAAGCTATCAAGATCTACAGTGACAGAAAAACCTTGTAATCCACTTACTGAGCTTATCAGAGCAAATAGATTAGTGAAACTGCATCACTAAATGTCCTAAGAATCACCAAGAACAGCTACAAAATCTGAAAGTGTAGGGTAATATTCTCCAAAAAGTAGGCTGTAACTCCAAATTCCTTCACAGCAAGGTACTGACTAGCTGCCACTGGGAAAGTTGTTCTTAATAGGGCTTTCCAGAGTTCAGCATGTACAACAAAAATAACACCCACCTGCTTCTTTCGTACAATGAAATAAAACGGTCCTCCTAATTTCTCCAGACAGAATGCAACGTGAGTACAGGACTGCAAAACATGCACCTCCAAGCTCTGATCTGAGGGTTGGTACTCCTTTGCCATTTTACCTGGGAACCTTAGTTACTTAAATGCTCATAACAAAGCAAGGGAAATGATAAATAAATCATTGATTTTTCTTTTCATTTTCTAATGCCACAAATAGCAATCACTCCAAACTTGGAAATATTCCTCACTGGGAATGAATGACAAATTCAGACTAACTTCATCACTGACATAAGAGAACACTGTTTGCATTTTGGTCATCAAATCCAATGGATACTTTCCCAAAAGGGTAACAAAGGCCGAGATCAAGGTCCTATTTTCAAAAGTTGATGACACCTTTCCAGAAGGCTGCTTAGTGAAGGAAAAGGGAAGAAGGACTGAAGGACTAATCTTCGCTGAGGCAGAAGTCTCAAATTTATATTCAACAAAGTGCAGCTTGGAACTATGGGCTGCGAAGAACACAAAACTTAGCCAGAGACTGAATACAGCTTTGAGTCTGCAGTACTTTTGCTACCTCAATGAGCTTCAAAGTCAAACCAAGCTTTCGACCCACTTCTCACCTTACAAAGCAAGCATGTCTTCCTAATTAACAGCACGTCTTCATTTTCCTTCAAAATCTACTCGAAATAGTACATTTTTTCTTGTCAATGTGAATATTATGAAAAATAAAGAGAACTTTGGCCTTTGGCTCAGAGTCAACAATATTACAGATATTAAATAAGCCAGGAACTTACGTGAGACAACTTAAAAACCAAACTACTGATCTAGTTCTACAACACAACAAAATATCTTGGTATTATTTATGACACATGTAATTGTTATTCAGATTATATGACGCACTAAAGATATTTATAACAATCATTGATTCATTTCATTTATTCTAGATTCAATGCCTAAGAACAGGAGAGCTTTCAAAGCAATGCTACCATCAAGATTTTAGGCTGCTGTAGGAATTTGGTTTGCTAAAGAGTTAAGAGCTATGTAAGCCTACACATTCAATACAAACTCCCACAAGGAAAGCTTGCACAAAGATTCTGAACATCATATTTTAACAAAGCCTGAATAAATTCTGGAGCTGTCACCCAGACTCCCATGCTCCCCTGAGCTGAACTGCATCCATTACTTCCTGAGTATCATAGCGACAATCTAAGAATTCATTTACAGAAGCTGCCTAAGGAATTTGTGTCAAACATCCCTTCTTTCTTTTTCCAACACTTGGACTCCAAGAGAAAGGACCTCTTCAATGAAAGGCCTTGAACCCTCTCTGTAACACTTTTGCTGGGAGCTCACTGCTGTTTCCATTTCAAGCATAAGGCATTTTTATCTGCCTTCACAGAAACCGAGCTAGATTCAGTCCATTCGTATCTTACTCTCTCCCTCAGTCTGCTGGCAGCTCACTTTAGCCTCTCATATGCCACATGGTGCAGGGGCAACATTGTCTTTCTGAGTGCAGGTCTCTCACTGCTGACCAAAAGTTAAAGCATTGTATTAAGGGCATTGACCAAATGCCTCTTAAATGCTGATAGGCTTGGGACATTGACCACCTCTCCAGGAAGCCTGTTCCAGTTTTTGACCACCCCCTCGGTAAAGAAATGCTTCATCTGTACAAACATGGCACTGACACAGAGATTGAAATACTCTGATGTGCTTACACATCTACTAGCTTCAAAGTGTATTTTAAAAGATACACCTCAAGGCCACCCTCAAAATCAGAGATAAACAAATAATAGAAAATTTAAAAAAATGTGAAAGATACCATGGGGCAGAACACAGCTATGTTTTTAGTTGCTTGTATAGAACTTCCTAATATGAAGAGAAAGGCAAATCAGAAGTGTAGTAATGCTTCAGCATGTGAAGAACTGAAACATGCCTCTTTCTGTACATAAACATGCATGCGTTACATTAAAACAAAGGACTACTTAAACACTAAAGTTGGCTCAGATGTAGAATGCTCTGAAAGTGATCTGAGCCCTCTAGTGATGGAGAAAATTAGTGAATTGTCCACTCTGCTCCCTTCAATAAAGAAATGTTTCTCATTATGCTTAAAGATGAAGTGACAACAACACTTTGGTCACTCCTTAAGTTACATCCTTGTGTTTTTTCATATGCTAAAACATAAACTAACACCACAGCTGAGTCATATATGAATAGTGTATTATTTTAATATTATTAAATAATATTATTAAATAATAGTGAATTTTTTTCTTGATATTAGATATTGTTTCCTTTCTGGGAAGAGTTATGATCCCATTGCTACACTAATTATTTAAATCCACTAATTGGTTATGAATCTCTAGCTCTTTTCCAGTGATATTTCATGTTTTCTCCCACGAATAAAATGAAGATTTATGAAAGGAACAAACTAACTTAACATGAGAGCTGGCCACACAGATTACCAAACAGATATTTTCTTCTCATCCTGTTTTCCAGCTCGTTTTACTGACCTCACATTCATATTATTGACCTCAGTCCAAATGAAGTAAACTAGTTGCCTTTTAAATGTTTTTAAGCAAAACAATCCTCCCCCCACAAGTTTCTACCACTTAGAGGCATTATACATCATCTCAGATCATACCAGCATACGGTAAAATTCTGGTCTGCAGGAAAGACTTGTTTTAAGCTGGCCCGACCAGCATCCATGGGTCCAAGACAACCTTGGCAACCCAGAGGGGCACAGCTAGACCCCTAGCCTGCCCACCATTGAGCCACGGTGAAACGTGCCTGCGGCAGAGACACCTATGCAGCATCCTACATCCCAGTCACCTTCATCAATCTACAGAAGGGCACTCCAAGATGACTTTCAAATGCTTGCTAAGTGGTCTAATTTCCTGTGGTAACCACCACACCAGGCTTCTGAGAATCACATTTAATCATTCATGTAAAAGTTCAGGTCATGATTTTTCCAAAAGCAGGAGAACGCATTGTCTTTTAATGCAAAGTCCAGCTCACAAATCCTCCCATTAGAAAACCTCCTCTTTGAAAACAAGCTTTCAGCTACAGTACATGGGTGAATGATCCATGCTCCATGCCAGAGGCAGAGGGTGCTTAGGGCCACACTCAAAGCTCCCTAAGTGCCTCCAAGGTTATTATTAGCTGAAGGTTTTTCAGCAGCTCAGTTTCAGCGGCGGCAGCAGCAGGCAAACGAGCAGTAATGACTATAAATGTCTCTCTATTTAATACATCACGAACCTGCAAGTACTTAAAGAACGTCCTAGGTGAGAAA
>JAVHNF010073385.1:0-15038 GCA_034783455.1 Micropsitta finschii
CTCAGCTAAATCAGAGTCTCGGGGTGAGCTCTCACTCTTGCAAGGACAAAAATAAATGAAAGCCGTCCACAAAACAGTTCATCAGCACATAACATTGAGCAGCCTGGAAGCTGCCCGTAGCAGGGGGGTTGGAACTGGATGATCTTCAAGGTCCCTTCCAACCCAAACCATTCTGTGATTCTGTGATTCTATGATAAGTGTTCTGTGATCCTAGAGCTACATAACTGCAAAACATTGTTTGGCAATTCGCACTGTCTGTTACACCCCCGATGTCCATAAGTCGCAAACACCTCAGGGTACTGTTTAGGTTTATCATGAACTTCGATGAGTGCCAGCAAGGCTTCTGCATTTTAAAAGATAAAACCCTGCACGGCAGGTGAAGCTCCCAGGGGCTAGCAAATACAATTCAAAGAGGGTCTTAATCTCTGTTGTGCTGTCATGATGGGCTCCACAGCTTCCTAATGCAGCTGGCTGTCAGGCAGCCTCAGAGCCTCACAGTAGTGGGTCATGCAGAGCAGCAGCAGGGGCCATAGGAGGAGTTTTCTTCCCTTTAAACAAATGGGTTTAAGCGAAGGAGAGAAGGGGGAGGGAGGCTGGAATACCGCCTGTCCTTTTAGTGTCTTTGTCGGTACAGGGAGCTGGGGTGGAGGGGAGTTGTTGCACTCTCTCAACTTTACTACGAGAGTACAGGAGCCTCCTTGGGGGTGTCCACATTGCAAAGCCTGGGGGTTGCTGCCTGGGCAGGAGGGTGCTGCTTGTCCTGCTCTCAGCAGCCGTTAGCAGCTGGATGTAATTATGCACTGCAGCTTCAGAGGAAGTCGCTGGCTGTGGAGAGTGTGCAATGCTTGGCTGCTGCTCTGCTGCTTTTAAGGGTACAATGGAGATGGAGAGAGTAAAAACAGTGGCACAGAGTGAAGGGGAGGGCGAAAGCCCAATTATCCGCCACTTGAACTAGCTGCCTTGTTAAATCGTTACATATTTCTGAAAGTCTCTTGGTAGATGTATATCCTAAATGAAGTCAGATGAGGGAAAGGCCATATTCAGATGCCAGGAACTCCTGCCACAAAGGACTAAAACGTTAGAAACAAAAAACCCCTCTAAAGCTATCTGGGAAACTATTATTTATTTTACTACTCTCTACTAAAAAAAAAAACCCAAACAAAACAAACTGATTTATGTCTCTTGGAAAAAAAAAATTACATTGAGCTAACATATTGCAATGACTATTTTTGGCCTTACCATTTAAAATTATAGAGATATAAATAGAGCACTGCAAAATGCAGCTATTTTGATTCTCATTGGGGTTCACAGAAACATTTTCTTTGGTTTCAATCATTGATTCAGCCCTCCACTCAATGCTGATTCTGCTTTGAATGTAGAGGATTCCTCCCTTTTGATTTTTAAGCAGCCAAATCAACTTGGAAGCTGAAGACTTGTTGCTGACTCTTGACCTTAAGCTATGTATTGTTCTAACAGCACCTAGTAATTGTCTCAAGCCTGCCGAAAGAATTGCAGAAACTTCTGTGAAGGTGGCTCTAGTGCTGGTTTTACAGTGAAACCCAAAATGAGGCAAGTTTTGTCTGGCACTGATCGCTGTAACAAAAGCTATGGTTATAAATCTCAGGAAAAGAACATTTGTAATGGAAGTGGCCAGTGAATCCTAAATAGCAACAGAATGTGTTGCTATGAAATGTGTGTACCTAGAGGGGAAAAAAATGATCCCACTCTTGATAGAAAAGCAGCAGCTTGCTCAGAGCTACTCTCAGACGTCAGAGTCAGTCATCAACTCCCTGGTCTGTGGTTGCATCCCTCTACATTTTGGCCACTCCAGGCAACCATGATTTATATCTTTAGCTGATGGAACAGCCAAGGTGCATAGTGGGGAAAAGAATTAAAGGTAGACAAGATTATTTACAAGGGCATGTAGTGATAAGGGGGAATGGCTTTAAACTGAAAGAGAGAAGATTTAGATATTGGGAAGAAATTATTCCCTGTGAGGGTGGTGAGGCACCGGCACAGGTTGCCCAGAGACGCTGTGGCTGCCCCATCTCTGCAAGTGTTCAAGGTGAGGCTGGATGGGGTTTTGAGCAACCTGGTCTAGAGGAAGATGTCCCTACCTGCAGCAGGGGGTTGGAAATTGGATGAGCTTTTGTGATTCTATGATAAGCTGTTGTGCTGGATTATATTTGGAGGTACGGCAGAACTGTGGCTTGTGTGTGTTTTGTTTTCTTTTACTCAGTTTCTCAGATGTAGATCCTTCTTGGGGCCATCCAGATTAATTATCTCATGTCATGAAGTGTCCGATCCATTCAGATGTTGTCTAATCCCATCAGCAGTTCTTTGAAACAATTTATGTGCTTCATACCTCAGACTTTAGTGCTGCATGTGGATGCTACATGTAGCTAGGCAGCTACAGCTACAGTCTCGAGGACATCTTAAGGTTATTATGTCTGCTTGACTACTAGAGCATAGTAGAGGATATTAAAACTAGGATGCTTTGGACAAGCTTCTCAGATGCACTTCCCTGATTAAAAGATGAGGTTTCTTCCTTCAACAGTATCTAACACCATGGAAGAGTACCAGAATTCATAGAATGAATTTGAGTGTGTCTCAGTGGCAATCGTAGCTTTTGGGTAGCATTTATTTTTTATTCCCTAATTTACTTATAAATGTTCACTGATGCTTCCTCCAAGCAGAATTAGGAGGATAAACAAAAAAGCTTTCATTTTCTTTGAAATTTCTTGTCAGTTTTAAAAGAGCTTGAAATTTTAACATAAATAATGATTGATTACTGCTGAACAAAGAACTACTGTTCTGAAGCTGAAAATCTAGTGACTTGACTAAACCCCATGACTATGGGGTAGTTATGACCTGCAGCTGGTGACCCTTCAACCACAAAGCTAAGGTGCTGCTTGTGTGGAAGGACCTGTGTCTAAACAGGCTTCCTGGAGAGGTGGTTGATGCCCCAAGCCTGTTTGTGTTTAAGAGGCATTTGGACAATGCCCTTAATAGCATGCTTTGACTTCTGGTCAGCCAGTTGGACTAGATGATCATTGTAGTCTCTTTCTACTGAAATAGTCTAGTGTATGAAACAAACTCGGTCCGGTTCCATCCTACAGCCCTTAATGATTGCCTGAAACTGCTCTTTTCAATGGCTATAAAAGATGCCATTTTCCATCCATACCCTGTTTCCATCTGCTGAAGTAAAAGCTTAACACACAAATGGTATTGTGAACATCTTGGTAAAGATTCACACAGCAAACAGTGACCAGCCTTTTAAAGCACCTCAGCAATTCATGCATCACTTGAGAGTTTAATGCATTTAGCCTTAAAGGTCTCTTGTTGAGGTAAGTGTAGTTATGAGTTGAGCCTTTAGAGGTCTGTGATGGGAAGATGGACTTAACCAAGAGTGCTTAGCTTTTATGCTGTTGTTTCTCTTTTTCACTCATACAATAAATATGTAAAAAAGAGTATTATGTACTGCTGATGGACCAAAGTCTACTTTAATTTACTCAGTATAAAAATACATATTATATATATATACAGTATATATAAAAATATGTATGCAGTATATATATTCTGCTTTCAGTAGAATTACTCCAGAGAATCCTAACTCCAAAGTCCATTGTGTCTCCAGGTGTTTCTTAAGGTTGTCCTAGATCCCATCTCCTATTTACCCAGACCAAGAACTTGCCGCTATTACCATCTGATCATGCATTAGGTTTCTGTGGAAATCAAGCTGTCAAGGGAGAAGCTTATATCAATAAAAGGGAGCTTATATCAATAAAAGAAGGCACGATTTAGTGGAGACCTAGGAACTCAGGAGTACTCTGACATCTCCCAGTTTACATATAGTCAGGTTACCTGTGCAGATGGGGGGGGGGAAGAGAGGAGATCTGTAGCTCGTAAACTTGTATTTACTTAGGTGAATAAGTAGCCTAATTGTTAGAGATAAGGAACTGTATGCTCACATCAGAGCAACAAGGCTTATTTTATGACAGGAGCATAAGTGTGACTTCATGTACTTACAGAGTCATAGAATGGTTAGGGTTGGAAGGGACCTTAAAGATATACTAGATTGCTCCAAGCCCCATCCAGCCTAGCCTTGAACACTTGCAGGGATGAGGCAGTCACTGCTTCCCTGGGCAACCTGTGCCAGTGTCTCACCACCCTCACAGGGAAGAATTTCTTCCTAATGTCTAATTTAAATCTTCCCTCTTATCTTAGGCATGTAGACAGTTTGACCCAGAGACATCACCTGTGGTGGGTTTTTGCCATGAAAAAAATGATTGTATTTAATAACATTTCCTGAACAGTAAAAACACGAAGGTACAAATTTATTAGGTGATATGTTGCAAGAAGTTAACTCAACAATGACATTATTTCTAAGTTATAAAAGCTCGGAAAAATGCCTAACGCTACAAAACCTCTTTGGCACCCAAAAGCTTCAGAAGATAGATGTTTTTCTCATCTTAAAACAAAATGCTTATGGGCTGGGACGTTTCTACTAGAACACATTCTTAAGGCTACCTTTTAAACCTGTAAAAGTAGGAGGTTACTGTCAATGGAAGTAGTGACAGTTCTTTAAATACAGGAATAACATGGAGGCTGACAGAGGTTTATAGTGTCTGGAGATGAGTTTTTGCTTGTTTGTATTAGGCATAAAAGTAATAATTTGAAGATACAGGAGAAATTCTGCTCTTAATGGTGGCAATAAGTAATGCTGAAGAAATGGTCTGAATTTATTTTATGTAATACTTTTTTTTTAATAACAATGTCTATTAAAGACATCTGCTGAAAGTCTGTAATGCTGATTTAATAGGGGGAAAAAATAACAAAGTTCTTTAGCAGTCCTGTCTTCGGTTTAATATTATGGACTGTTAAAAGAGGGTTTATGCGTGCAACATTATTAACTGAAATTCTGCTCAAATTGAAATCAGGCCCACAAAACTTGCTTTGCTTCGGTACACGCTAGGGTTTTAAAACAAGTATGTAAAACTGTGTAAGAAAATGGGTATATTTTTACTTTCTCTGGGATTTTTAAAGGCAGTCAGGCCAGGCAGAGAAATATTTCTAAACACTTATAATCTTGCTTACAGTATGTGACCTCTAGAGCAATGTTAAAGTGCAACCAAAAATGACCGACTTCCTATACTAAGTCATTACTATAACTAGAGAAAGAAAATCTCCCTCCAAAGTGACAGAATTACAATTTGTAGTAAAACACCCAGTATTTTATACTGGCTTTGTCAGGGCTGAAAGATACGTGTTTAGTTAGGAGAGAGACTGGGGGCAAAGGGAGGTGGGAACAGGATCCCAGAGATCATGGTCTGGAAGAAAGCTTCCTTACAGTAATTAAATGTTCAGTTTAAGTTAAGTTAATCATATTGTTGCCTAACTATGGTTGAAATTGTTGCAGGGTTCGTTTGGGTTTTTTTTTTTCAAAACTTAAGTTGTAAAGATTAAAGTAATAAAACACATTGTAATTTTATCACTCGAATTTGGAGAGGCCTTATGTTTTCCATGCCTGTAGCCTTGATGATTCTTTTGGCAGCTCTGCTGGTGATAAAAGGAATAACTCACCACTGTCAGGGAATTTGGCTGTTTCATCACTGACATGAGAGGCCAGCATAACTCCATGGTGATTGCTGTCTAAATGACTTATGTAGTTCCTTCATAGACTTTTTGATTGAAGAGTGATAACTCAGGCAATGAGTTATTTGGCATCAGCCTCTGAGACAATCTGTTTTCTTTTTATAAATCCTACAGCACCTTTCAGCCATCCATGTTTAAATAAGACTATGGTGGATTAGGTTCTGATGTGCCTGGTGGATTTAGGCAAAGGGTGGTTAAATTAGATTTTGCTTTTGTTCATTCTTTTGCTTTGGTTAATTTTTGTTGTTAAATGATAGCTCTTGAAGTAGTATGGAGAAAATGAGAGGTGGGCTAGAAGACTGTCTTGATGTTACAACCTAGGAGTATGACAGGGCATTTCACTCCTGGTAGTAGTGCCACTGACTCTTCTCAAAAGCAGAGAACATTGTCAAAGAACCCAGAGAGGAAAAAGCACACTAACACCATGCTAACTCTATAGTCTTGGATGCAGAAGACATATCCAAGAGGATGAAAAAGAATAAGTAAAAAATTCCTAGAATTGAAAAATGTTCTACAACAAATCACAGTTCAGAATGTCTTTGAGATTTAAATATTGACTATCATTGTGCAAGGTAGAAAGTCGTTGTACATTCAAGTTGGCCTGCAACAGGTTGAATTACGGCTGTGAATCCAACAGGATTTCATGCAAGGTTTTGGGTAGAAAGAGAAGCCATTTCCTAGCTGAGTAACAAGGATGGTTAGGTTTGCTACAAATTTATTTGCAGGGTTCCCCACCTACGGTGATAACTGTGGAGCGCTAAATATAATCTGAAGAGCTGCAGTGGTGATGGGTGCTTTGGACATCCCCTTTGTTAATGTCTGCTGTACACATGGTGTTACGGTTTTATTAAAGTCAACCAGCTAAATCTTACAGATAGAGTTGCAGCTAGGAGTTATGTTAAACAAAACAACCTCTTGTGTTTCTCTATCTTTTTGTTCACCTTGGCTCTTGTTTTTAGACCAAGCAGTGAGTGAAGGGTGTAGGTGAGTTTTACAGTATTTGTACTACAGTAATGCACAGGGCTCCAGTCACAATCCATATATGCACTTCTGAGGCTGATGTTGTGTAAGCACATATAAGGACATCATTCATTCTTGAAAATATATAGTATTAAACCATCTGCATTAGGCGTGGGTCTTGATTTGGATCACAGGAGAAAAGATGCTTAAAAGCAGCATCATTTCCATTTAAACTTCAAACAATCAGTTCCATTTAAACTTTGAGATGACAGTGAATCTCAATATGGTTACTTTCAAAGATTTTTAACTATGCAAAGTTTAGGTTATGCCAAAGAAAAAAAATAAGGAGAATAAGTTTATCACAGAGCAGTTGTATGTACATCCTGAGTCAAAAGATTATCCACTGTCCTTACTGAGGTAATTCAGTGATTGTCACCTGGGTTCATTTCGTATGGGAGGCTCGGTTTGGATCTAAGAGTTAGTCACCCAAAGCAAGTGAGAAGATTATGACAGATGAGGAGTTGCCAGTCTTCACTTCTCTCTCACTCTCATTTTCTCCTTCTCTAATTTTTCACTTTCATGTGTATTTATAGTTACTTGTTTGTAGTTTGTTATTGTTCAGGAAGTGCTCCTTCATGGAATAGAGGAACTTGCAGTCTTCCTTACTCTCTAGAAACAGACTGTTCACTTTTCGATTGAGCAGCACCCTGGAATTCATGGTGATAGGTGAAGCAGGGCAGCTGGCTCTCACAAAATGTCAGGCATATTTGAGACACAAAGCTCCCTGCTGTTCTGAGAGCACCTCCTGTGGATAGGAAGACACTGCATTTGAGGAGTAGGCTTCAGAAACAGTCCATTGGTTTGCAGCCAGTCCATTCACAGTAGTGTTTCAGGGACTGCTCCTTTGGTGCCATGATATCTGATAGATTACAGTAGATCCTGCCTTCTGTTCCATTTGTTATTCTGTCCATGTGAGGGTTGCGTGAAGGTACAGCCATTCAGATTTGAATTTGCTCTCTGTGATTCTGACATTCAGATTTATTGATGTTTGATTTTTCAGCCTGAAGAAACCTCGCTTTTATTTCCTAATTCATATTCACTCTTTCTCCACAGCAAAATCTGCCAATCATGGCAAATTACATGAATGATTCTGTCGAAGCTAAACCAAGATTGCTGAACTCATTTTCATGCATGGTTAAACAAAGAATTGAACCTCCTGCTCCAGAAGTGAAAGGTTAGTGATTTTAGTTAATTTTAAAACGATCGTATAGGGGTTGATACACCTACTGTCAGTCTGCCCTAGTCCTGTTCTTTGTTGACTGTGCCCTTGCAGATGCCCTGCTTTCTGTCAGTGATTAAAGGGAGACATTGCTTTCAGTGATGCTGATTCAGCAGAGCTAAAATCAGTAAATTAGCAATGACTGTAAAGGAATTTTAAATATTGGTAGAGTACCAAACCTCTATTGTTACTGTGTCTTGGAAATGAAATTCCAATCAAGTTACTGTACCAGGAAATGTGGGAGAGATGACGGGCCTCTTTCTGAGTCACAAGACAGAAAAATGGGGAAACCATGTGACAAGGTTTTGTCTTTTTGGTATCACTGCTATAACATTAAATTGAGGATCACGTACAAGTAAATAAGTCCATGTGCAGAGCTACACCTCAGACAAAACTGGCAAGATGGGTTTAAAGGGAGTAACTTTCGTGTATCCCAGGTTGAGATGATAAGTGACACAGAGCTTGACTTAGCATCAAAGCATTACTAAATAAAGCTACATTTGATGTGGGAGAGTGCTGGAAGGACTGATAAATATTACCCACTGGGCAGTGTACAACTCAGCTTTTCTTTCTGTATGGAAGTGAAGTCTGTGACCCCTCTTTAACTGGTAATTAACAATGACTGATAGTGGGCAATTCAGAGAAAAAGACATCAAGCTTCTGGTGCCATACTAACTGAGGCAGCACATGGTTCCTTTTCCAGATAGGAAATGTAGATTCAAAAAACCCCACTGAACATGCAATGAAAAGGTTCTTACTACCTTCCTGTGTTCTATCATTTGCAGATCTTAACAAGACAAATTGGCTGGCTAGTGAAGCAAGTAGCTCTCCCCCCAAAAACTAAACTGTGGTTCATGTACTGACCTAGAACTTAAAGTACCAATGTGCAAGTTGCTGGAATAAAATAGTGGAAAATATTGTGTGATCTATACTAGATGAGTATAGACCAATATAAAACTTGTTGTGCTGACAGGTTATCTCCCTGTGAGCGAGACGTGCAAAATTAAGACATTTTTTCACTGAATTCTGGATGAGTAACACAGCTTAATAGAAGACATGGGAGTCAGAAAGGTGATGTGAGAATTAACTAGATCTCACAGGACAAGAATTGTCCCCCCAAAATTCTATACACATAGGTTTTGGTGCTACACCATAGAAAAGTTAAAAATGCTCTTATTTATTTCCTATTTTATGGGGCATTTTTTATATATGTGTATTTATGCAAAGGTGCTGCTTTAGTATTCTTGGTCTGTAGTGCTAGGTTTCTCTAGGATATGTACCACATGAATCAATCCATGAGCTCAGAGCCCCAACAACATGGGCTATGTGTCTGTATCACCTTATTCAATTGAAATGCCTTGAGCTGTGAAATACAAAACAAGCTTCAGAAGCTAACAAGTTACCTTAAAATACCGATTACATGAAAGTTATGCTGTGTTACACTGTTACAACACAAATATTTGTTATATGCAGACCGAAGTGAGTCTGAAAATAAGGATATAAACACTTCATCTGGGCAAGTTCAACACATAAAATGAACTATAACAGCATGATTTGAAAGCAATGCCCTCTAGTTTGCAAAGTTAGTTGTTCCTAGTAAAAAAAAGGAGATGGCAATATAGGCAGCAGAGTGAAATGAAGAATTATAGATACTGTCTTTTGTCACTTTACTGTTCTGTGGCTCATAATTGCTCTGCAAGGAGGAATAATGATGCTTAGAAGGTTTGAGTGCTACATGCACTAAATGCTAATTATTATCAGCATATATTTCAGGCAATCTCAGAAATGAGATCAGATCTAAATGAACGTCTGGCTATATCCAGGAAGAACCAGAAGTCCTTTCACAGTTGCTGACCTAGGTTTAACAGCCACAGCTGCCCTATATTGCAATTTGCACAATTATATATAATGAATACACATATATATACACACATACACACATACATATGCATACATATCTATATGTGCATTTATATCTTGCTGAACATGGAGACTGCTCTTTAAGAGTGACATAACATTCTTGGATTCAATATCTTTGGGGAGCAATAGAGACCAAACTGGCCAGCACTGTTGTGTTCACTTCAAAGTTTACCAAGAATAAACAAAGACTGGCACTCAAGCCAATTAAATCCATAAAGGGGGCAAGAAGACTACAGAAGGACACCAAACAGGAAGCACAAGGCCAGTGCATGTGATTTCCTGGATATGCCTGAGAAAGTAAAAAGAAGCAGTCATGGCCAAACAGCAGAGAAAGGCTGTTAGAAAGAAGAAAGTCCTTCCAAAAGCTAAAGACAGATGCATGTTGAAACACCAAACAAACAGAAGTGTCATAAACACAGACATATATACTCTTAAAACCACAATTAGGCAGACCAAAGATGAGTCTGAGACCTGACTAGTTAAGAGAATCAAAAATAGTATAAATGTCCTTCTTCCAGTGCATCAAGAGAGGAAAAAACATTGTCAGTGAGTCTGAATGTGGTATAAAATGAGCTGTCTGGGAGAACAAAGTCACTGGAGGGTGCATCCTTGTTCACTGTGGAAGATGTGCTAGGTTGACCCTGGGTAGATGCCAGTTGCCCACCAATGCCACACTAGAAGAGAGCTTATAAAGGATAGAAAGAAGGTGAGAAGGGAGGCTTCTCCTCCAGGTACTGGCAAAGGGAAATAATTTGGGTTAGGACTTGAAAATGGCCTGTGTTTTCTGGTTTGTTTCTTTTCCATTTCTGTGGTGGGTTGACCCTGCCTGGATGCCAGGTGCCCACCCACCAAAGCCCCTCTGTCATTCCCTTCCTCAGCTGGAGAGGGGAGAGATAATACAATGAAAGGCTCGTGGGTTGAGATGAGGACACGGAGAGATCACTCAGCAATTATCATTACAAGCAAAAGAGACTCAACCTGAGGAAATTAGTTTAATTTATTGTCAATCAAATCAGAGTAAGGTAGTGAGAAATAAACCCCAAATCTTAAAAACACCTTTCCCCCATCCCTTCCTTCTTTCCAGACTTAACTGCTCCTAAGTTCTCTACCTCCTCCCCCCAGCAGCACAGGGGGACAGGGAATGGGGGTTGTGGTCAGTTCATCACATTTGTCTCTGATGTCTCCTCCTCAGGAGAGGACTCATCACACTCTTCTCCTGCTCCAGCATCAGGTCCCCTCCACAGGAGACAGTCCTTCACGAGCTTCTCCAGTGCTAGTCCATCCTATTGTCCTCCATGGGCATCCTATTGTCCTCCATGGGCTGCAGGTGAGTACCTGCTCCACCGGGGACCTCCATGTGCTGCAGGGGCACAGGGTGTCTCACCATGGGCTGCACCACAGGCTGCAGAGGAATCTCTGCTCTGGTGCCTAGAGCACCTCCTCCCCCTTCTTCACTGACCTTGGTGTCTGCAGGGCTGTTTTGCTCACTTGTTTTCACTCCTCTTTCCAGCTGCAATTGCACAGTTTGGATATTTTCCTCCCTTCTTAACTCTGTTAGCCCAGAATCACTACCGCTGTCGCTGATGGGCTCCGCCTTGGCCGTCTTGGAGCCAGCTGGGGTTGGCTCTATCTGACTCGGAGGAAGCTTCTAGCAGCTTCTCACAGAAGCCACCTCAGTAGCTCCCTGCTACCAAAACCTTGCCACACAAACCCATACAGAAGAAATCGGGTAAACTGTCCTTTCTCAGCCCTTTGGGGTTTTCAGGGAACTCAGCAGAGAATGTCTCTGTAATTGAAGTGTCTGGAAGAGATACAAAAGGCAGATGAATGCAGATGAACCTCCAGGATCTGAAGGATTCACCCAGGAATTCTAAAAGAACTCAGGGATGAAATACCTACTAACAGCAGCATGTAACCTCTCTCTTTTGTATTCCTCAGTACATGAAAATCAGAAGGTGTCAAATGTGATGTCAGTCATTAAGAAAGGCTTCAAGGGCATCCAGCAAACTAAAATTTTACATCTGTTCCAGGTGAATGAGTAGATATTGTAATAAGAGAGAGAAATAGCATCTACCTGAATAAATATTACCTAATCAGTGAGAGTTAACAAGCTCTCAGAGTTCTTTGAAGGGGTCAGTCATACATAGATGAAGATCATCTGACTGATACAGTCAACTTGGGTTTCCAAAAGACTTTGGACAGAACTTTTTGTCAAAGTCTGTTGGGAAAAACAAGCACATAAGAATATCACTGGCATAAGGATGAAGGAGCTGGAATGGATGAGAATATGATTTAAAAGAGGTGAACAGAAGATAGACCATTGCTGGATGGAAGTAAATGGTCAGCTCTTGCACAGGAGGGAGATCACTAGTGAAATTCCATATGGTGTCTGTCTTGGGGTCTGCACTATTCAATATGGTCTTAAACGACCTGGAGAAGGGAGGTGATTGGTGAGAGGACAAAGCTTTGCTGATGATTTGAGGTTATGCAAGGTAGTAAGGACAAGGGAGACCGCATACTTGCTTAAAGAATGACTGTACAATAAAACAAGAGGTGCAGTTCAGTGTAGATAATTGTGCAATCGTACATTTGAGGAAGAAAGGTACTCTGTGACTTCCAGCACAACAGGCAAGAACTCCAGATGTTGAATAGCCAAGAATATTTTTATTTGGAAAAAAAAATATGACATAGGGGGAATGCACAAAGAGGCCTGCAGAACTGAGAGGTCTGGAGAGGAGCAGAGTGGGATTGGCTTTTCACTATCTCTTCTAATACAGGCATGAGGGATATTGGAAGAATTTAGTGAGAGCTTCATTCAGAACAAACCAGAGGAACGAGTTCTTCATTCAACCTATGTGGACCTCTGGTGGTACTCCTCAAATAGATCAAGGGGTTTATAGAGATGCAAGGAGAGACTGGGGGAAAATACCTTGGAAGAGATGCTGTAGAGTTTATTAACTAGATAGATCACCCAGCCTAACTTGACAATATGTTTGGAGATGGGAGGCAGTATGTGCTTAGCCTGTTCTTGTTTTTCCTGAGTGTCCACTCCCATGGTTACTGTGCGAGATGGAGCTCCGTGCCAGATCTGGTCTGAACCAATGCACAAGTTCATAAGTAATCTTCTCATTGTACACATACATCAGAATTAATTAAATGAAGTTATTAACAGCTTAAATACATTTATAACTTTCAAGCTCCCTAAATAATTGTGATGTTATGAAAAGTTAGGACCAGAAGGAACCTTAAGAAGTCACCTAATAATCCATTACCCTGGTCCCTGGCAAAATCAATTATATTTGTGTCCATACTAACAAATCTGTCTAACCTGTTCCTAGAGCTTTCAGCGACAAAAACTCAGCAGCCTCCATAAGTAATCTATTTAAAGTCCACTATTCATACTATGAGAAGGATTTTTTTTTTCCCTCTCTAACTGGAATCTAACCAGCTGTTGTTTGCTATAAACCATTAGATAACAGCAAGCCTGAGCTATGATGGAGGCGTCCTACATTTCCGATGAATATTGTCTAGTAACTTTAGTGACTCTGGAAATAGCCTGAATGCAGGCTTGGTTTTTAACATAGCTAGTGGCTGCTGGGGTTTGTACTTTGGTAAATGTGACCAAGTAGGAACAGAGATCTTTTCTGTATCTTTTTAGGGATTTTCATGTTATTTTAGTGTCTTATCTCTTTAGCATTTTCTGGCTTCAGGTAAACATTCCCTGAGCAGTACTTTCTAAACCCAGCATGTTTGGACTTTGCTTCATCAAAGGCTACTTGAAAGGTATGTCTACAGAAAAAGCAGGACAAAAAGATTTCTTTTAAAGTATTACTGAAGACCAGCATGTGATATTTCCTTTCTTTCCTTTAAGGTCTGATTTCTGGTTTTGCCTGGAATTTACTGAACTGTATGTGTTTAAGATGAAACATTTGAGATACCTTAAGGGGTGCCACTCAGTTTGTGTAAACTCTGCTTCTTGCAGATGATCCCTAATTGCGTTCCTCATTTTCCAGATACCTACAGATTCAACTGAAGTTGGGTGGGTTGCTCATATACAACACAGTGTACTCTAACTTGTTTAAGTCTTTTAAGAAATCAGATCAAATGGGGCATTTTAGCAACACCTTTTAAGCTTAATTTCTTTGTTTCAGTTTCCAGTCTCTAACATGAGTAAGAGTGCTGTCCCCTCACTTGCAATGAATCATGAAAATCAGATTATTGGTACATGTGAAACACTCAGAAGCAGTCGTGGTGGCTATTCTGAGGAAATGAGTATCTGTGAACGGGGATTGAATTAGTAAATAGACATGAGGTGATATGTAGAACGACAAGGGGAAAATGTATTAAATAGCTGCTCACTGGTGAGCATGGACAATCCTGTGTACAGAATGAAGCAAACATCCTGTGGAAAAATGGTGTGTAAGGGTGTATTTGAAGACTTCCATCATACTGTGGGTTGCACAAGGAAGCTGAGCAAAGATTGCACTGTGCTTTGATTTCGGTGGCTTTATACTCATTGACTGCAAGACTTCAACCTCAGTGATGTACTTTTAACACAGATTTGTAACTGTAGCCAATATACTTGTGCATTTCTTTATCGAAAACTAGCACTTTCAATGAAACAACAGTGTGTGTCAGCACATTTATAGGCATGGTGAGGAAAATACCATATTTCTCTATTTTGAAGTCTGAACTTATATGGGTCTTACAAAAAATTACCATTGTGGAAAATGATCCTTTATTTCTGTTTCCCTGTACTTTAAGACCTTATAAAAATGCTCTTGTTTGTATATTAAACTTGAGGAGTTATGCCCAGGGCCACAGAACAATCATCAGTCTCCTGTATGAAGGAGGATGGATGATAGTTTTCCATGGGTTCAGTCTTTCTTCTGCTGCAGAAAATTCAGCATTCACTCTGAGATTATTATAAGTGGCTGATATCAAAACACCAATTGTCTTGGAGAGGAAAAAAACATCCTCTAGCTGCTTCCTCATCACCAAATGTTGGCATTTGCTTTTATTGATGAGGGATTTTTTGTTTGTTGACCTGTTAATTCAAGCTAAATGGAAGTGGGACAGTGTTTACTGAGAAGCAGTAAAGTTTAATTTAAGTTCCTTCATGTGTACTTCTAGCGTAAACTGCAAGGAACCCCCAGAAGCATCTCCCTGGGATTTTTCCTAATTTCCTTCCTTCATATTCTCTCTCCACCATTCCCCTGCCTCC